>QJNZ01002373.1:10090-55017 GCA_004155055.1 Monosporascus sp. CRB-8-3
AGGCTTCGGTTCCGCCACCGTGTCGGCGACAATTAAGGGGTGGCTAGGAACCAGTTACGATTAAGGGCGTTAGGAATTAATTAATTAATCGGGTATATCTTATCGTTAATTACCGTATTATATAACCCGTATTATATTTTTCCGGCCCTTAATTAAAAAGGGATGGTTTTTAAAAAGTGTTTCCCGGTTACGTTTATATAAAATTAATTATATATATATTTAGTAAATAAATCGGCTCCTTATATATATATATATATAGCTAAATACCTTAATAGCACTTTACCTTATATAAATTAGTTTTATAAATATAACCGAAAAGCATCTTTTAAAAACTGTCTTTTTTTAATTAAGGGCCGGAAAAACGTAATAAGGGTTATATAATACGGTAATTAACGATAAATATACCTAATTAATTAATTAGTTCTTAACGCCTTTAATCGTAACTAGTTTTACTAGCTACCCTTTAATTGTTGCCGATACGGTAGTAGAGCCGAAGCTTTAATTGGTCTAGTTTTTTTAAGCTGGCGTTATTTAAAGGAACGATAACCTAAGCTGGATTTAAACCAGTTATCTTTTAAAATTAACCGAAATAAGGTACTTAAACCTGTTATAATTAAAAGAGATTATACCCAGGCTCGTAACTACTAAGCTATTAGGCCTTAGTTTTAATATATAAACGCTTTTTATCCGGCTTTAATATATTAAAAATATAGCGAATTTATTATTTATATAAGGAGTTAGAGGCCTAATGGCTCAGTGGTCGCGAGCCTGGGTGTCTTTTTTAATTGCGACAGGCTTAAGCACTTTGTTTCGGTTGGTTTCAAGAGATAGCTGGTTCAAATCCAGCTTAGGCCACCGTTCCTTTAAGTGCTTTCGCCAGCCTAAAGGAGTTAGATTAATTAGGGCTTCGGTTCCGCCACCGTGTCGGCGACAATTAAGGGGTGGCTAGGAACCAGTTACGATTAAGGGCGTTAGGAATTAATTAATTAATCGGGTATATCTTATCGTTAATTACCGTGTTATATAACCCGTATTACGTTTTTCCGGCCCTTAGCTAAGAAGGGACGGTTTTTAAGGGGTGTTTTCCGGTCGCGTTTATGCAATCCTTTATGTATATATATATAGTGAACGGATTAACTTATATATATATAGCTAGATATTATAATAGTACTTTACTTTGTATATAAGGAGTTAGAAAATATATTAGAATTAATTAAGTATTTAATTTTATTAAATAGCTTTAAAAACATAATAAAATCGAAAAAGAAATTATTAAAAAAATTTATACGAAAATTTAAAAGTACTTTGTAAATAAATTAAATTTATTAGAGTTATATTTACGAAATACGGTATTATAAAAAACAATATTTATAATTTTAACGAAATTCTTCTTAAAAAAGACGTAACCGTAAAATTAAATTAAATAAATAAATAGATTATACTATCGGTTACTAAGCTTTATTAAACTCTAACCTTTTTATAGATAATTTTAAATTACCTAGTTATACCCTTATCGACAACTATTCTTAACGGAATTCTGGACGGTTTTCGCAATCTAGAATAACCGGATAAATTATTACTTATAATTTTCTAGCTTATATCGATTTAAAAATTAATCTTTAACGTTTTTAAACCCGTTATTGTTATTTTCCAGTTTTGTTAATAATTTTTTTATAAACCGGATATTTTTTAATATAAATTTACGCAAAAATCGATTATTTCCGTTATTTTAAATTAAATCGTATTCGAAAATTAAAAATAAAATTCGATTTTTTTCGGAAAAGTTATTAATATTAATAAAAGTATCGATATATTTAGCTTGGCCGATTATTTTATTTAAATCGAGTAATTTAATTAAAACCGTTTCCGTTAAGATTTCGGAAGTACGGAATATTAGGATTTTATATTCGGACTTAACCGGTATATTTTGGTTATTTTAATTAATAAGGGTTTAAAAAAATACTTTAAAATTAATTAAGGTTAAAAAAATTATAAAATTAGTAAAGGGTCGTAAAGTTATTTTATACGGATTTAAGGTTTACCGCGAAAAACTTAATATTTTTTAAGTTATTATTTAAAATTCCTTTTATTAAATTAGCTAAAAGGTATAAAGTTTATTAAAGTTTAAGTTTATCGGTATTACGTAATTAGTTTCGGGATAAAGTTTTTTATAACCGAGGTATAATTTATTATTACTGTAAAAACTATTAATAATTACCGTATTTAAAAATATTAAGTAAAATATTTATCGTATTAATTATTAGTATAATTATTTTATATTTTTAGCTTAGCCTGGATAATACGGCTTAAACTTAATAACTTTGCATAATTTTAACGAAATAAAGTTTTTAATAAGATTTTTTATAATAATATAAAAGATTAATATTTAAAATTAAGCCTTATCTTTATTTATTATTTTTTATTAAAAATATTTTTTCGTTAATTTATTAATATCTTATTTTTATTTAGTTAAAAAAGTATTATAAATAAAAATAATTAAAGTATAACGTATTATATTACTTCGTAAGTTAAACTACCTTGCGAACCGTTTTTGTTAACTTATTTATTATTTTAATTTTATTAATAATTATATAATATTAATAATATAAAACAGTTTACGGCTTAATAGCTTAATAGTTGCAAGCCTGAGTATCTTTTTTAATTGCGACAGGCTTAAGCATTTTATTTCGGTTAAGCTTAAAAAACAGCTGGTTCGAATCCAGCTTAGGCCACCGTTTCTTTAAGTGGTGCCAGCTTAAAGAAGCTAACTAATTGGAGTTACGGCTCCGCTACCGTATCGGCAACAATTAAGGGGTGGTTAGGGGCTTTTAAAACCAGCCGTAATTAGGGGCTTTAAAAACTAATTAATTAAATCGTATGCGTAATTAATTATTTATTACCGTATTAATAACCCGCATTACGTTTTTCCGGCCCTTAGTTAAAAAAGGACGGTTTTTAAAAAGTGCTTCCCGGTCGTATGATATAATCCTTTATATATATATATAGTAAACGGATCAGCTATATATAGCTAGATACCTTAATGGTACTTTACCTTATATAAAATAGTTTACAAAAAAAATTAAAATAAATTTAGCTATTTAGGTTAAAAAACGAAATTTTAAATTTAATTTTAAAAAGTTATATTTTCTTTGCAAAATCCCCGAATTTATTTTAAAAACCCGATATTACGGTTAATACGTTCGAACTGATATTTTTCTAATTTACGAAAATTAACGTTAACTAAAAAAACGTATTACCGAATAAATCCTTAATCTAAGTACGTAAACGTTCTTTATTCGGTTTTAATATATATAAAATATAATAAATTTATTATTAACTTAATAGGTTACGATACGTATTAAAGTTAATTAAGTATCGAAATTTATTAAACGAAAAAAAAACTTTAAACGAATTTAAATTAAAATATTAATTATTAATAAGTTCTATATAAAAATTTAAAGATATTTCGTAAATAAATCGAATTTATTCGGGTTATTATCGCGAAATACGGTATTATAAAAGAAGATATTTATAACTTCGACGAGATTAAATTTTTAATAAAGTTTTTTATAAAAACGGATATAGTAATTATTAATATCGAAAAACGTAGAAAATTTAAATAAATTATAATTATTTATAAGGTTGTTAGGTTTAAACCGTATTATTTAAGCTGAACTAAAAATACGAAATAATTATATTAATAATTAATACGATAAATATTATATTTAATATTTTCGAATACGGTAATTATTAATAGTTTTTACGGTAATAATAAATTATACGTTTTGGTTACAAAAAGTTTTATTCCGAAGCCGATTATTGCGTAATGCTGATAAATTTCGACCTTAATAAACCTTATGCTTTTTGGCTTTACGGTTCGGTAGGGGGAATCTCCTGGAATATAGATAATGATTCAGGAGATGTTAAGCTTTTCGCGGTAAACCTTAAGTCCGTATAAGATGGCTGCTTTGCGACCTTTTGCTAGTTCTACGACTAAAAGTGTTAGATGTCAGCTAGGAAAATTATAATTATTTAAACTGTTAATTTTTAAGGTTAAGTTATATTATTATTTATTATTATAATAAAGAAAAATTACGTTAAATATTAATTTCGTAATAATTTTTAATAAATAACGGATTAAAAAATCGTATTAACTAATAATAATTATAAAACAAAGGAATTAAATTTAAAAGGAGTTTAATATTTTAATTAATATATTCGAACGTAAACGAAAAAATCGAAACGTTTTTTTATCTTTAACGGTTACGAAAATTATTATTTAATAAATTCGAAAAATATTATATTAATTATTATATTATTATATTTATATTACTAAAAAAAACTCTTTACCGGTTTTTACGACGTATTTAAAGTTACTATAACGTCCGATAATATTAAATTCGGATTCGTAAAAATTGGCTTTATTCTATTCGATTTTAATTATATTTTTTTAGAACTTGAAATTTTTCTAACTATATTTACGTTAACCGTTTACCCGTTAACCTCTGCCGGTTTTATTCGTTTCTTATTTGTAAAAACGTTTAGGAATATTAAGAAAATAATAAAACAAAATCATTAAATCGGTGAATATTTTATTAAAAATTATTTATTACTTTTATACGAAATTGTTTTTTTTTTCGAAAAAAAGTTACTTAATTACGCGAAACGAATAATATTTTAAGTAAATGTCGAAAAACTAAAAAAAAGCGTTTTTTTAAATAAAGAATATTTATTATATAAAGGGATAAGTTTTTTTAGCCGAAAAGGAAAAAGATAATAGAAAAATATAGCTTATAACGGCTAAAGGTATTTTTTTTTAAAAATATTAAAATGAAGAAATAGAAATATAACGTTTACGACAAGCCCGGATATAATATACGTACTTATAAGAAAACTATAAATACGTTTAACGAAAAAAATTTCAATTAATTTTTATTATTTTAATATAACGTACTATATAAGCTCGCGAGCCGTTTTTATTAATATCTTAATTACCTAACTTTAATTGTTAATTTTTTAATATTTATAATATGGAACGTTTTACAAAAAAATCTAGGATAAACTTAACTATTTAAGCTAAAAACGAAACCTAAAGTTTAGCTTTAAAAAGTTATATTTTATATATAACGTTTCCGAATTTACTTTAAAAGCCCGATATTACGGTTAATACGCCCGAACCGATATTATTTCCTATTTGCGAAAATTAACGCCGACCGAAAAGAAATTTATTATCGAACAAATTTTTAACTTAAATACGTAAACGTTTCTTATCCGGCGTTAATACGTTAAAGATATAGCGAATTTGCTATTTACGTAACGTATTACGAAACGCGTTAAGGTTAACTGGATATTTAACTTTATTAAACGGCAAAAAAAAATCGAAACGTATTTAAATCGAAAAATCGATTATTAAAAAACGTTATGTAAAAATTTAAAGATATTTTACAATTAATTCGAACTTATTCGGGTTATTATTGCAAAATACGGTATTATAAAAAAAGATATTTACAACTTCGACGAGATTAAATTTTTAATAAAACTTTTTATAATAACGGATATAATATATATTAATGTCAAAAAATATAAAAAACTTAAATAAACTTAATAAAAGAATAAAAAATAAATTATAATTATTTAAGCTGTTAATTTTTAAAGTTAGGTTATATTATTATTTATTATTATAATAAGAAAAAATTACTTTAAATCCTAGTTTTATAATAACTTATTACTAGTAACTAATTAAAAAATTATATTAAATAATAATAACTGGATAATAAACGACTTAGGTTTAAAATAAATCTAATATTTCGATTAATATATTCGAACGTATACGAAAAAATCGAATGGTTTTTTTATTTTCGACGGTTACAAAAACTATTATTCGATAGAATTCGAAAAATATTACGTTAATTACGATATTATTATATTTTATATACTTACGTATTTTTTTCCATAAATTCCAACCTTTTAATATATTTAGTTTTTTTTAAAAATACGTTTATTCGTTATATATCGAAAGCTTAATATAACGTTATTATACTTATATTATTAAAAAAGATTTCTTTGCCGGCTTTTATAACGCGTTTAAAACTGTTATAACGTTCGATAATATTAAATCCGGATTTACGAAAGTTAATTTCGTTTTATTCGATTTTAATACCGTTTTTTTCGAATTTAAAATTCCTTTAATTATGTTTACACCGACCGTTTCCCCGTTAACCTCCGCCGGTTTTATTCGTTTCCCGTTTACGAAAACCCTTAAAAATATTAAAAAAGTAACAAAATAAGGACGTTACTTACCAAAAAAAATTAAAAATTATTAAGATAACTTGTTAACAAAAATCGTTAAATCGGCGAATTTTTTAACAAAAAGTAACTTGTTATTTTTATATAAAATACTTTTTTTTTAAAAATTACTTAATTACGCGAAACGAATTATATTTTAAATAAACGTTAAAGGATTAAAAATAAACGTTTTTAAAAAGGAAGGATATTTATTATATAAAAGGGACAAGCTTTCCTAGTCGAAAAAGAAGGGAGTGGTGAAAAAATACAGTTAATATTTGCTGAAAGTAATCGTTATAAGAAGGTTAAAACGAAGGAACGGAAATATAGCGTTTGTGGTAAACCGGGATATAATGCGCGTACTTGTAAAGAAGCTATAAAAACGTTTAGCGAAAAAGAATCCGATTAATTTTAGTTAATTTAATATGTTATAGTTAATTAATTCGAATTTGTTATTAAAAGGTACTAAAAAACAGCTCGCGAGCTTATTTAACTCGTAAGCTTATATAGTACGTTATTATAGTTAATTAATTTGAATTTTTTATTACGATATACCGAAAAGCGGTGTGCGAAATAGTTTAGCTCGCGAGGTAGTATAATACGTTAAATAAATTAAATTTAAAATAAATAAAGTATTTCGATAAATATATTAAAATATTTAATAAAAATTCGAAACGTATTTTTATTTTTAACGGTTATATAAGATCAAGTACTATTCGGGGTATCTAGTTATATATATACAGCATATAGCTGAATTTTTAACTGTTATAAAAAATACTATTTAATTAAATTCGAAAATTACTATAAAACTAATAATATTATTATATTTTATATATTTCTTTATTTTTTATCCGTTTTAACCTTTTAATACGTTTTATTTTTCCGTATTAAAATGCATTTATTCGTTATATATTAAACATTTTATATAACGTTATATTATTTATATTATTAGATAAAATTTTATTACAGGCCTTTATAATACGTTTTAAATTATTATATTAACCGATATTATTATATTTGAATTTATAAAAATAAAAGTTTGTTTAAAGAAAATATAACCGTATACTTAAATTAAATAAATTAATATATTATACATTTCTATTATTAAATTTTACCAAACTTTAACTTTTTCGTAAATTACCTAGTTATATCCCTATCGACGATTATTCCTAATCGAATTATAAACGGTTTTCGTAAACCGGAATAACCGGATAAATTATCGTTCGTAAATTTTTAATTTATATCGAATTAAAAATTAAATTTCGAAGTTTTCAAGCTTTTTCTTATTTATATTTAATTTTTCCATTAATTTCTTTATATGATCGATAATTTTTATAATACGGTTATTTAATTTTTAATTATTTATATATATATAAATTAAATTATATTTAAAAATTAAAAATAAAATCCGATTTTCTTAGAAAAAGTTAGTTAAATCGACGAAGGTATCGATATTTTTAATTCGTTTTAAAGCTTTATAATTTTAAAAACTTTTAAAAAATTTCCGTAAAGATTTTATAATTACGAAATACCGATATCTTATAATAGGAATTGCCCGGTATATTTTAATTATTTTAATTAATAAAGATTCGAAAAGATATCGTAAAATCGATTACGGTTAGAAGTAGCTGGTTTAAAGTTCTTAGTTTTTTTTCCTAGCTGATATCTGACATTTTTAGTCGTAAGATTAGTAAAGAGTCGTAAAGTTATCTTATATAAACTTAAAGTTTACCGTAAAAAGCTTAATATTTCCTAAATTCTTATTTATAAGGTACTTTGTACAAGGCCTATTAAATTAAAAAACTAAAGAGTATAAGGTTTATTAATCTCCTAAGTTATTGTCTGCATTCCAGGAGATTCCCCCTGCCGAACCGTAGAGCCAGAGGGCATAAGGTTTATTAGGGTCGAAACTTGTCGGCATTACGCAAATAAGCTTCCTAACCGATATCAATCGAGAAATTGCGTATTTACGGGAACCCAGTAATCAGTTTCGGAATAAGGTTTTTCGTAATTAAAACGTATAATTTATTATTACCATAAAAATTATTAATAATTACCATATTCGAAAATATTAAATAAAGTATTTATCGTATTAATTATTAATGTAATTATTTTATATCTTTAATTTAATTTAAATAATACGGTTTAAACTTAATAACCTTATATAAAGTTTATTAATGTCGAAATTTATTAGCATTACGTAATAATTAATATCGGGATAAGGTTTTTTATAACCGAAACGTATAATTTATTATTACCGTAAAACTTATTAATAATTATTATATTCGAAAATATTAAGAAAAGTATTTATTATATTAATTATTAATATATAAGGTTGTTAGGTTTAAGCCGTATTATTTAAGCTAAGTTAAAGATATAAAGTATTTATATTAATAATTAATATGATAAATATTTTACCTAATATTTTCGAATACGGTAATTATTAATAATTTTTACGGTAACGATAAATTATATCTCGGTTACGAAAAGCCTTATTCCGAAGCCGATTGTTACGTAATGTTAATAAGCTTCGACCTTGATAAACCTTATACCCTTTAGCTTTATAGTTTAGCAAGGGGAATCTTAGATAATAACTTAGGAAATGTTAAGCTTTTTGCGGTAAACCTTAAGTCCGTATAAGATAGCTGCTTTGCAACCCTTCGCCAGTCTTACGACTAAAAGTGTTAGATATCAGCTAGGAAAAAGGGCTAGGAACTCCAGACCAGCTACCTTCTTTAACCTCGATTAATCTCAAGGTTGTAAGGTTGGGGTTTAATAAAGCTTAGCAACTGATAACATAATCTATCTATTTATTTAATTTAGTTCTACGGTTACGTCTTCTCTGAGGAGATTTATTATTAATATAATTACTTTATATTTTTAATTTAGCTTAAATAATACTGTTTAAACCTAACGATTTTATATATTATTTTAACTATTAAACTTTAATAAATTTTCACTTTTTTATAAATTACTTTAAATTACTTAAATTATACCTTTATCGATAATTATCCTTAACGGAATTTTAAACGGTTTTTATAATCCGGAATAACCGGATAAACTATCGCTTATAATTTTCCTTATATCGATTTAACAGTTAAATTTCGACGTTTTTAAACTTATTATTATTATTCTTAGATTTTCCTAATAATTTTTCTATAAACCGGATATTTCTTAAAATAAATTTATGTAAAAATCTATTATTTCCGCCGTTTTTAATTAAATCGTATTCGAAAATTAAAAATAAATCCCGATTTTTAAAAAAAAAATTTAATATCGATAAAAATATCGATATATTTTATTCGGCATATTATTTTATTAAAATCGAGTAATATAATTAATATCGTTTTTATTAAGATTTCGGAGATACGAAATATTAGAACTTTATATTCGGATTTAGCCGGTATATTTTAATTATCTTAATTAATAAAGGTTTAAGAAACCGTAAAATGTAAGAATACAGAGCTTACGGGGCTGCGGCTAGCAACCGACCAGCCGCCGACCCACTCACCTATATAAATACACCATCTAGCAACTAGTAAGAGACGCCAGATAGAAGTCCTAATACACTCACTTCTTGGAATCCGCTCTGAGACTGGTTGGTAATCACCTTACTTTAGCCTACAGCTATTCACTATCTTATATAAAATTAATCGAGGTTAAAAAAATTACTGGTTTAAAGTTCCTAGCCCTTTTTCCTGGCTAATATTTAACACTTTTAATCGTAAAACTAGCGAAAAGTCTCAAAGCTATCTTATACGGACTTAAGGTTTACCGTAAAAAACTTAACATCTCTTAAAACATTATTTAAAATTCCCCTTACTAAATTATAAAACTAAAAAATAAAAGATGTATTAAGGTCGAAACTTGTAAACATTACGTAATCGGCTTCGGAATAAGGTTTTTCGTAATTAAAATATAATTAATTATTATTATAAATTCATTAAAAATTATTATATTCGAAAATATTAACGTATTATATAAGCTCGCGAGCTAAATAAGTTCGCGAGCCGTTTTTTGGCACCTTGCAATAACCAATCCAAATAACTTAACTATAATACATCCATTTGATTTAAATCGACCATATTCTCTGTCGCTAACCGTATATACAGCTTTAAAACAAATGCACGCATTATATCAAGCCTTATTACGGACGCTATATTACTATTTTTTCTTCCTATTTCGTATGCGACGACCATTATTAATAACGCGTTTTTACCATTACTTTTTTTAGCGGTTAAAAAATTTGTTTATCGTATATAATAAATATCCTTCTTTATTAAATTTTTTTATTTTAACATAAGATCAAATTATTGCTCCGATAAATCCTATAATACTACGATACGCTTTCCGATACGCGCCTTCCGACGCGCCTTATAACAAGCCTTATAACTTTACCTTATAGCCTTATAACGCGTTTAATAATAAAGCCTTATAATTTTTTAACATGACGTATCTTTTACGTATTAAAGCCGAATAAAAAACGCTCGCGTATATAAATAAGGAAATCGGTCGTTAATCGTTTTTTAATTAATAGACTTTAATATTTTCGAAATGGGGATAATATTAACTTAGGTACGTCGGGGGGTGGTCGGTCGCATAGGCGTTTAAAGGAAGGAATAACAATATAGCGTCCGCAACAAGGCTTGATATAATACGTGCATTTGTTCCAGAGCTGTATATACGGTTAGCGACAGAGAATATGGTCGATTTAAATCAAATGGATGTGTTATGGTTGAATTATTTGGATTGGTTGTTGCAAGGTGCCAAAAAACGGCTCGCAAGCTTGTATGGTACGTTACGTAAAATATTTATGGTATTAATTATTAATATAATTATTTCGTATCTTTAACTTAGTTTAAATAATACGGCTTAAACTTAACGACCTTATATAAAAATAAAACTTATTTTATTTAATTTTAATTATACCTATACGATTATCTTTTTATTTACTTTTATTAATTTAACTATTTTCTTATTTACGAGAATTTTTAAAAATTGTTATTAAAATAACTTAATAAAAACGTAATTTATAAAGAAAAGTTAATAATTACTAAGGTAGCTTATTAATAAAAATAATTATATCTGTTAATTTTTTAATAAGAAATAACTTATTACTTTTATATAAAATTACTTTCTTAAAAAATAATTTTTATAAACCGACTGACGTTTTTAATAAACGCCGGAAAATTAAAAGTATACGTTTTTAGAAAAAAAGCGCTTATGATAAAAGAGATAAAGGCTCTTATAATTAAAAAAAGATAATAGTAAATAATCGCGGTTAATAAAGGTTAAAGATAATTATCGTAAAAAGGTTTAAATAAAGGAATAAAAATTTAATATTTATAATAAACACGAATATAATACGCGTATTTATAAGGAAGTTATAAAGAAGTTTAACGACGAAAAATCTAGTTAGTTTAAATTAATTTATTTTAGTTCGTTATTACGAAGTGTTAAAAAACGGTCCGCTTACTTATTTAAGCCGTTTACTTATATTATACCTTAATTTATAACGAGCTTGTTAATAAAATTAAAATAATAATAATAACAGATTTAAAATTATGTAACTTTATTTGTTAAATAGATAAAAATAAAGAATTACAAATAATTATTTATTTATTTTTTCCCAATTATAAAAACGCTTACAATTCTATTAAGAATTATCGTCTATAGAAGTAAAATCAAGAAATTTATAAAACAGTAAGATTTTACTAAAGTATTAAAAGTAAGATAATATAATTTATTAATTTATTTCGATATTTAATATAACGTGTTATATAAATAACGTAAGATATAAGCAAACAAGCTATATAAGTAAGTACGTCGTTTAAATCCATATAATAAAATTAGATTTTTAAAAATTTAAAACTAAATTAAACCTTTATATACGCCTTTATAACGATTAAAGCAACGTAGAATTAAATTAGTAAAAAGATTACATTTAAAATATACTAGTAACATATATTAATTTTCTTTTTATTTTAAAACCGCACCTACCTTTTTATCTCTTTATAAAGAAATTTCTATAAAAAATAAAAAATAAAATATAGAAACTTATTCTTTTTAATATATTATTAAAATATAATAAATAAAATAATATAAAATGATTTATATCTTAGCGAAAATAAGTCGAATCTTTTTTATAACTTATATATAATTATTAAATATACTAACAGAAATTTTAACGGGGTTACGTCGAAATTTAGTTGAAATTAGCGAAGTTATAACTATTTAAATTAAAAGTAGAGCGAATTCGGCTCTCTTACTTATGTTCTACGTTAATAAATTCGCTACATTTTTAATATATTAAAACCGGAAAAAACACGCCTATATATATAATAAAGTTTCGATTAATAATGATTTTTAAGAATTTTATTAACTTTTATATATTAAAAACATTACCGATTCGAATAAATAAACCGCAATATCGGGTTTTTAAAATTAAATAGTTAAATTCTATTAATAAAATATTTTATATTATTAATATTAAAAAGGTAAAATATAAAAATAAACTAATTACTTTATTTAAATATATCGTTCGTTTATATAATATATTACATTTTATATTTATTTCGTAAAAAATATAATAAAATTAATATCGTTAACATTTAATACTTTTAGTCGTAAGACTAATAAAAGATCGCAAACGTAGCTATCTTATACGAACTTAAAGTATACCGCGAAAAGCTTAATATCTTTTAAGTTATTATCTGCCTTTTTAAAGATTTCTCTTGTTAAACTATAAAAGGTATAAAGTTTATTAAGGTCGAAATTTGTTAATATTACGTAATTAACTTTAAAATAAAACTTTTCGAAATTAAGATATATAATTTATCGTAACTATAAAAACAATTAATAATTACCGTACTCGAAAATATTAAGTAAAATATTTACTATATTAATAATTAATATATATATTTCGTATTTTTAGCGTAACTTAAATAATAATACTTAAACTTAACAACTTTATATATTATTAATATCTTAATAGTTTAATTATTACCAGCCTAGGTATTTCTTTTAATTTTAGTAAACTTAAAGCACCTTATTATAATTAGTTATAAAAGATAGATGGTTCGAATTCAGCTTAAAATATCGTTTTTCTCGATAGCGCTAGCCTAAAAAAGCTGGACCAACTTAGAGCTTCGACTTCGCTACTATATCGGTAATAATTAAGTAGCTGAGAGCTTTAAAACTAGTTATAATTAAAAGTTATAAAAGTAATTAATTAATCGTATACGTAGTTATATTTATTACTACACTTTAATTTATTAAAAAGAAATCGTGTTTAAAAAATTAAATTACGTTTATATAATAAATTATATATAAATTTAATAAAGTGAATTAGTTATATTATATATATATATTACCTATTTATTTTTACTTATATTTTTATTAAATAATTATTATATTTATTTATTATAAACTTAAATTTATTATATTTAAAACAGAATTTAAATGATAATATTATTAAGTTTATACAAGGTCGTTAGGTTTAAGCCGTATTATCCAGGCTAAGCTAAAGATACGAAGTAATTATATTAATAATTAATACGATAAATACTTTATTTAATATTTTCGAATACGGTAATTATTAATAGTTTTTACGGTAATAATAAATTATACGTTTCGGTTACGAAAAGCTTTATTTCGAGGCCTATTATTAGGTCCTTATAAGTACGTAATTTTTCTATTGATATCGGCTGGGAGGCTTATTTGCATAATGCCGACAAATTTCGATCTTGATAAACCTTATGCCTTCTAGCTGGTTCGGTAAGGGGAATTTCCTGGAATGTAAACAATAACTTAAAAGATATTAAGCTTTTCGCGGTAAACCTTAAGTCCGTATAAGATAGCTTTATAACCCTTTGCCAGTTCTACGATTTCAACCTTAATCGATCTTACGATATTTTCTCGAATCCCCATTAATTAAAATAGTTAAAATATACCGGGTAATTTTTATTATAAGATACCGGTATTCCGTAACTGTAAAGTTTTTACGAAGAACGTTTTTTTTAAAATTTTTAAATTTAATAAAATTTTAAAACGAATTAAAAATATTAATATTTTCGTTAATTTAATCGATTTTTCCTAAAAAATCGGATTTTATTTTTAATTTTCGGATACGATTTAATTTATATAAATAAAAATAATTAAAAGTTAAACGACTTTATAATGGAAAATATCGACCGTATAAAGGAACTACTAGGAAAATTAAATATAGGCGGTAAAAAGTTTAAAAATTTCGAAATTTAACTTTTAATTCGATACGAACTAAAAAATTACGAATAATAATTTATCCGGTTATTCCGGATTGCAAAAACCGTTTAAAATTCGGTTAAAAATAGTTGTCGATAAGGGCATAATAAGGTAATTTATAAAAAAGTTAAGGCTTAGTAAAGTTTAATAACCGATATTATAATTTATTTATTTATTTAATTTTATTTTACGGTTACGTCTTTTTTAAGGAGAATTATTAAGTTTATAAGATTTATTTATATAAAGTTATTATATTTAAGCTATATTATTTAAATTTAATAAAAAATACGAAATAATTATATTAATAATTAATATAATAAATACTTTACGTAAATTTTTCAAATAAGGTAATTATTAATAGTTTTTATAATTACGATAAATTATATATTTCGATTTTAAAACGCCTTATTCCTAAGCCGATTATTATATAATACTGATATAATATTTATTTGTTTTTAATTTTTATTTTATTAAAAAGTTTAAAGATATTATAACAACTAAAATTATTATTTTAAAATTATTAAAAATAACTTATTACTTTTATACGAAATTATATTTTTATAAAGAAATACGG
Organism: Monosporascus sp. CRB-8-3; assembly: GCA_004155055.1. Taxonomy (NCBI): domain Eukaryota; kingdom Fungi; phylum Ascomycota; class Sordariomycetes; order Xylariales; genus Monosporascus; species Monosporascus sp. CRB-8-3. The sequence goes on from QJNZ01002373.1 coordinate 25,212, forward strand.
TATATATTAACAGTTATATCGTAGATATTTAAAAAAACAATATAAAGTATCTTAATAACGTTTAATAATATTAAATAATTAACGGTTATTTAAGTATTTAATTTATATTATAATCTGATATTATTTAAAGTATAAAACTAATAATCGTATATATTCTCTTACGTTAAATTGTAATTATAATTTTTATTAAATTAATATAGTTTCCTATAAATCTCTATACTTAAGGAAATTTAAATTATGTAATTTCTTATTATAAGTCCAACCGTTTTTAATAACTGGGCTAGTTATTTCGTATTATAATTTCCTCTTTTTAAGAATTTTTACTTTTAAAGGTTTTCTTTTAATTAGTCCTTATTATTTATTATAGTAAATTACGGTAATAATAATAAATTTCGTAATCGTTTTAAATAAAATAAAACTGTTAATGTTTTTAAATATTTATTTTATAAAATTTAACTTTTCTCCTTAGAGAAGACGTAACCGTAAAATAAAATTAAATAAATAAATAGATTATAATATCGGTTGCTAAGCTTTACTAAACCCTAACTTTCTTACAAACTGCCCTGTTATATAAGCCCCTATCGACGACCATTCTTAACCGAATTCTGGACGGTTTTTGCAATCCGGAACAGCCGGACAAACTATCGCTCGTAATTTTCCAGCTTATATTAAGCCAAAAGTTAAACTTTAAAATTTTTAAACCTTTTACCGCCTATATCCAGCTTTCCCAGCAGTTCCTTTATACGGTCGATATTTTCCATTATAAAATCGTCCAATTTTTAATTATTTTTACTTATATAAATTAAATCGTATTTAAAGATTAAAAGCAAAATCCGATTTTTTTAAGAAAAATCGGTTAAATCGACGGAGGTATCGATATTTTTGGCTCGTTTTAAAACTTTATTAAACTTAAAAACCTTAAAAAAAACGTTTTCCGTAAAAACTTTACAGTTACGAAATACCGGTATTTTATAATAAAAATTACCCTATATATTTCAGCTATTTTAATTAATAAAAATTCGAAAAATCGTAAAATCGATCGAGGTTAAAATCGTAAAATTGGCAAAAAGTTACAAAATAACCATCTTATACGGATTTAAGGTTTACCGCGAAAAACTTAATATCTTTTAAATTATTATATTCTAGGAAATTCCCTTTACCGAACTATAAAACTAAAAGGCATAAGGTTTATTAAGGTCGAAACTTATCGGCATTACGTAACAATCGGCTTCGGAATAAGATTTTTCGTAACCGAAACGTATAATTTATTATTACCGTAAAAACTATTAATAATTGCCGTATTCGAAAATATTAGGTAAAGTATTTATTATATTAATTATTAATATAATTACTTCGTATTTTTAGTTCAGCCTGGATAATACGGCTTAAACCTAATAACCTTGTATAAAATTTAACTTTAAATTAATATAATATATCTTATATTTCGAAAAACAGCAGAAAATATTAAATAATCGTAGAAGTTCGTTAATATAATAAATGTATTAAAAGTCGGCGTCGTTATAATTAATCGGGCGTTTTATCGATTTTATACGTAGTATTAAGAAAAAAAAGCCGCTATCGAAAGACTCCTTTTACGGTTTTAATAGTAAATATAAAAACCTATTATATAAATAACGTAATATAAACGAAACTATTAGGTTTTTTTTAAAAACGTTTAAAAAAGATTTTATGTTTAAGAAGTAAAAATTATTAATTATAGATTTTATTTAATAAACTAGTTATATAAATAACGGATACGCTTAATTAATCTAGAATTAAAATACTTTTAATCCTGGCGCTTCCGGCGCTATTAGTAAAAATCTTTAAGAAAATATTAGATATTAATAAAGTTTTTAACGAGTTTTTATATATTCTCGAAACCTAGGTATATTTTTTATTTAATAGGGTAGTAGGTAAATTCCTTTTCTTACGTATATTAAGAGTTTTCTTAATGTTCTAAATTAAAATATTCTTTAATACCTTTTTATCGTACTTGATATTAATTAATTTATATCTACTATTATTTTAAATACAGAAATATATATAAATAAATAATATTAAAGCGCTTTATAATAATTAAAATTTGTAATTATTTTTAAGATGTTTTTAATTACTTTATATAGCCGGATATAATTAAAATTAAGGCTTTAGTTTAAGCGTCTATATTTAAATTTTTCAGTAATATAATAAATTATATCCTGTTTTTATAAAATGGTCTACTTTTTTAATTTTTTAAATATTATAATATTTTTATATTTAGTTTTATACGAAATGAAATATCGGTTTTCTTTTCCCGTAGAATTATTTACTATTAACTGAGCTTTTTCATATTTCTTTATTAGTTTTTTAAATAAAAGTAAACTTAATAGTTATTTAAATAATTCTAATATTTTTATAATAGCTAGTATTATTAATAATTATATAACTAGTAATTTTCCAATTTAGTTATTTTATTTATAGTTAATATAACATTTTAAGTATATTTTTAACCTTTAATTAGTTATTTCCGTATATCTTTTTATTTATAATTTAAAAATCTTTAATAATATATAATTCAGTTTAATTTATATTATTAGATATTACTAAACTTTAAAGGTTAATATTATACCTTTATATATAATAATTTCCGATAATAATACGTATATAATAAAGAGATGTCTATAAAAGATATATATTACTTAATCGATTTTTATTTCTTTTTTTAATTTAAAAAATATAAGATCTTCGTTAATCGATCGACGATTACGAAAATAATGTCGTAATATACCTTTATAACGAAGTTTTTTCATAGAAAAGTTTCGTAATAAAATTAAATAAAATTAAATTATACGGTTATTTAACGACTAGTATTAAGTATAATTTTCGAATTATTTATATCTTTTAATTTTTGCTTTAATGTAAATATTATAAGAAATATATAACTTTTTCTATTATAAATTTTATATTAAAGATATAATATATTCTCCCTAGAGGAGACGTAACCGTGGAACCAAATTGAACAAATAGATAGATTGTGTTATCGGTTGCTAAGTTTTACCAAGAGGCTCTTCGCGACCGAGGTACAATCTATCGTCACCGTAAAAACCATTAATAGTTACCGTATTCGAAGATACTGGGTAAAGTATCTATCGTATTAATTATTGGTGTAATTACTTTATGTCTTTAACTCAGCCTAGATAATACGGCTTGAACCCAACGACCTTGTAAAGATATAATATATTTATTATAATTTTTAAAGGTTTTATAAAATGTTAACTACCTTAAATATCTAACTAAATACCTCTGATTCTATATAAATCTTTAAATACTTATATTAAAAATATCCGCCTTTAATATTTAAGTAAATTATTTAATATTATTTTATATATTTATATATAGCTACCATAAACGTCTTCTTAATATCTAGTTGAAAAATATTTATTAAATTTTAACCCTAATATTTTCTAAATCTTTTTTTAAAAATAACTACGTAATTATCGTTTAGTTAATTATTTTATAATTACGAAATAAAAAACATTTATATAATCCGAAAATACTTTAAATTAGTATATTATTTTTAAGATAATACTTAATTTTTTATATACTTTAAACGTAATTTAATTTTATATCGTATAATTTATAAAAGTAAAAGATTATAAGATATATACTTTCTTAGTCGTTTTATTAGTTAATTCTTATCTTTAAAGTAATATTTAAAACGTCCGTTTTTAATCTTATTAATCTTTTTAAGTTATATATTATTAAGACGAGTTTATTAATTAAAATAATCTTAAACTATTAGACGACTTTTTAAATAAAAACTTATAAAACTTTTTTTATAAATTCGATTAATAATACCGAAATTTTATTAAATTACTTTTTAAATTATTAATAATAAGTAGCTAATATTAAAAACGTTTATATTTTATAATATTAATAAATATTTTACGGTTTATAATTACACCATTGTTAATATTAATTAAATACTTAATATATCGTAAGGTTTTAAAATTTTTATAAACGTATTTTATTTCACCGTAAAAACTATTAATAATTGCCGTATTCGAAGATACTGGGTAAAATATCTATCGTATTAATTATTAATATAATTACTTCGTATCTTTAGCTCAGCCTAGATAATACGGCTTAAACCTAACGACCTTGTATAATATTATTAGGTGTAGGTTATATTATCTAGCGTAAATTAAAAATATAAAATAATTATATTAATAAGTAATATAATAAATATTTTACGTAATATTTTCGAATATAATAGTTATTAATTATTTTACGATTATAATAAAATATATATTTCGGTTTATTTCGAAGCTGACTATTACGTAATATCGATAAACTTCGACTTTAATAAATTTTATACCTTTTAACTAGTTTTATAAAGAGAATCTTTTAAAAAGCAGAAAATAACTTAAAAAATATTATGTTTTTCGCGGTAAACTGTAAGTTCGTATAAAATAGTTTTGCGACCCTTCGCTAGTTTTATAACTTTTTTAGTTTTAATCGATTTTATATTACCTTTTTAAATATTTATTAATTAAAATAATCGAAATATACGCAAGGTTGTTAAGTTTAAGCCGTATTATCTAGGCTGAACTAAAGATATAAAATAATTATATTAATAATTAATACGATAAATATTTTACCTAATATTTTCGAATATAGCAATTATTAATAGTTTTTACGGTAACGATAAATTATATCTCGGTCGCGAAAAACCTTATTTCAAAACCGATTATTATATAATACCGATAAATTTCGACCCTAATAAATCTTATACCCTGGTTTAATAAGGGGAATCTTAGATAATAACTTAGGAAATATTAAACTTTTCGCGGTAAACCTTAAATCCGTATAAGATAGCTGCTTTGCGACCCTTCGCCAGTTTTACGACTTCTTCAACCTCGATCAATCTCAGGGCTTCTTAAACCCCTATTAATCAGTCGAAATATACCGGGTAATATTTACTTAAAAATACCCGTACTCTGTAATTATAAATCTCTACGAAAAACGTTATATTTAAACTATTTAAACTTTATAAAGCTTTTTAAGGAATTAAAAATATTAATACCTTCGTTAATTCTATCGACTTTTCTTAAAAAATCGGGTTTTACTTTTAGTTTTCGGATACGATTTAATTTATAAAATTAAAGGCAATTAAAATTTAAACGACTTTATAATAGATAATATCGACCGCATAAAGAAACTGCTAACAAAGCTAAACATAGGCGGTAAAAGGCTTAAAAACTTCGAAGTTTAACTTTAAGAATTATATCGTATTTTAATAATAAAATAACATAGAAATTCATTATTTTTTTCGATAAAGATTTTACGGTAACGTAAAACACCAGCTTACGAGCTATATTACCTCGTAAGCCGCTTTTTAACACTTCGTAATAACTAATTTAAATAACTTAACTAACGTATTATATAAGCAAGCTGTATATATAAGCAAGCTGTATACTTTTTGGTACGTCGTAATAATAAATTCGAATTAAATAATTATAACATATTAAATTAATTTAAACTAATCGGATTTTTTATCGTTAAATACCTTTATATTTTTTTTTTATAAATACGTATATTATATCCGGGTTTACTGCAAACGTTATATTTCCGTTTTTTTGCCTAAACTTTTTTGCGATAACCTTTTTCGGCCGTTACTAGTTATGATTGTTTATTATTATTTTCCTTCGTAATTATAAAAGCTTATATTTGCTTTATAATAAATATCCCTTTTTTTTAAAAATATTTGTTTTTAGTTTTCCGGCATTTATTAAGGACGTAATTCGTTTTACGAAAGTAACCGTTTTTTTTCCGAAAAAGAGCGATTTCGTATAAAAGTAACAGGTTACTTTTTGTTAAAAGATTAACAGATTTTAACATCTTTGTCGGCGAGCTACCCTAATAATTTCTGATTTTCCTTTATAAATAACGTCCCCGTCGAGTTGTTTTAATAATATTTTTAAAAGTTTTTATAAGTAAGGAAATAACGGAATTAATAAAAGTAAGTAAAAAAATGGTCGATATAAGTACAACTGGAACTTTTAATTCGGAAAAAACGTAATTAAAATCGAATAAAATAAATTTTACTTTTGCGAATCCGGATTTAATATTATCGGTTGTTATAGCAATTTTAAACGCGTTATAAAAACCGGCGATAAAATCCTTCTTAATAATATAAGTAACGTAACGTTATATAAAACCCTCGATATATAGCAAATAAACGCGTTTTAATACGGAAAAACAAGATATATTAAAAGGTTAAAACCGATAAAAAAAATAGGTAAATATATAAAATGTAATAATGTTATTAATTTTGCAATAATTTTCGAATTTAATCAAATAATGGTTTTCGTAACCGTCGAGGATAAAAAAACGTTTCAAGTTTTTAATATGCGTTTTAATATATTTATCGAAATATTTAATCCATTTTAAACCTAATTTATTTATCGTCCAGCCGTTTTCGTTTATAATAATCCTTTAATTAAATAAAAATAAGTTATCGGCAAACTAGCAAAAAAAAAAAAATTTTCCCGGTAAAAATAATAAATAAGGGTAAGGCCTAATTTTAAAAATTAACAACTTATATTATTATAAACTATTCCCTATTTCTTTATTATACCTATTTAAATCTTTTACGTTTTTCGGCACTTATAATTACTATATCTGTTATTATAAAAAAACTTATCAAAAACCCTATCTTGTCGAAGTTGTAAATATCCTTTTCCGTAATACCGTATTTCGCGATTATAACCTAAACAAACTTAAACTATTTATAAAATACCTTTGGATTTTCGTATAAAACCTATTAATAATTTATCTTTCGATTTAAATACGTTTTGAATTTATATTACCGTTTAATAAAATTAGATACTTAATTAACCTTAATACGTTTTACGATATGTTACGTAAATAATAAATTTGTTATATTTTTAACGTATTAATACCGGACGGGAAACGTTTACGTATTTAAATTAAAAATTCGTTCGATAATCGATTTTTTTTTAATCGGCGTTAATTTTCGCAAATTAGGGACGGTATCGAGTCGGGTACATTTATTATTAATTCGCGTTTTTAAAGTAATAAATAGGATATTATAAATAAAATTAAACTTTTTATAATTAAATTTCGGGTTTCGTTTTTTAATTTAAACGGCTAAGTTTATTTTCGTTTCTTTTATAAGCCGTTTTATATTATGGTTATTAAGAAATAAATAATTAAAATTAAAAAGTTAAAATAAAATAAAAAATGTACAACTCGCTTATATATATAGCTCGCTTATATAGTACGTTATAACAAATCTAATTAATTTAAATCGATCGTATTTTTTTTCGCTAATCGTATTTATAGCTTTTTATTACGTATACGTATTATATAAGGTAAAGTACCATTATAGTATCTAGCTATATACAAGCTAATCCGTTTACTATATATATATATACAAATAGTTCTATATAAACGTAACCGGGGAGCACCCCTTTAAAAACCGTCCTTTCTTAGCTAAAGGCTGGAAAAACGTAATGCGGGTTATATAATATAATAACTAATAATAGATATACCCGATTAATTAATTAGTTCCTAACACCCCTAATCGTAACTGGTTTTAGAACTTAGCCACCCCTTAATTGTCGCCGATACGGTGGCGGAACCGAAGCCCTAATTAGTCTAGCTTTTTCTAAGCTGGCATTACCTAAAGAAACGGTAACCTAAACTGGATTTAAACTAGCAATCTTTTAAGAATATATACTATTAGGTATCTAGCGTATCGTAATTAAAAAAGACACCCAGGCTCGCGATTACTAAGCTATTAGGCCACGTATACGTATTATATAAGGTATATTACGGACGCCATATTATAATTCCTTTCTATTAACCGATATATAACCGATTATCCCCCGATATATTTATGCTAATATTACCCCCATCTTAAATATATTATAACCGACCGACAAAAAACCGATTATTAATCGAATTCCTAACCTATATACGTAAGCGTTTTTTATACGGCTTTAATACGTAGAAAATATTTGTAAATTAAAAAGTTATAAGGTTTATTAAAAGACGCGTAATAAGGCTACGGGATAAGGCTATAGGGCTTTATTTTAAAGCACGTCGGAAAAACGTATTACGGTATTATAAAATTTATCGGAATAATAATTCGACCTTTACGTATATAAAATTATTAAAATAAAAAATTCTAATTAAAAAGAATATTTACTATATACGATAAACAAGTTTTTTAACCGTTAAAAAAAGTAATAGTAAAAATGCGTTATTAATAGCTGTTAATAATAATTATCGTATACGAATTAGAAAAAAAATAGCAATATAACGTTTATAATAAGCCTTAATATAATACGTACATTTATTTAAAAACTGTAAATATAATTAACGAAAAGGAATACCGTCGATTAAATTAATTAAATTTGTTATAGTTAAGTTATTTAAATTAATTATTACGAAGTATTAAAAAGCGGCTCGTAAGATAGTATAGCTTATAAGCTGGTATTTTACGTTAAGTAATTTTCTATTTAAATTATTTATTATCGTAAGTAAACCTTTAATTTTCGATAGTTTTAATCTTATTAAAATATATTTCGTTTTTTATAACAATTTTAATTAATTTATTATAATAATTTCGAAATTTACGATTATAATTTATTAGCTTTTTTATAAATTCGTATTTATAAAATAATAAAGTTATTATCCTTAATTTTTATTTTATAATTTATAACCTTTATAAAGGCCTAATAGCTTAGTGGTTACGAGCCTGGGTATCTCTTTTAATTGCGATAGGCTTAAGTACCCTGTTTCGGTTAATCTTAAGAAATAGCTGGTTTAAATTTAGCTTGGGCCACCGTTCCTTTAGGTAACGCCAGCTTAAAAGGAGCTAGACTAATTAGGGCTTCGGCTCCACCACCGTGTCGGTGACAATTAAGGGGTGGCTGGGGTCTAGAATTAGTCGGGTCTAGAACTAGTCGGGTCTAGAACCAGTTACGATTGGGGGTACTGGGAACCAATTAATTAATCGGGTGTATCTTATCGTTAGTTGCCGTGTGTCACATAACCCGCATTGCGTTTTTCCGGCCCTTGGCCAAGAAGGGACGGTTTTTAGGGGGTGCTCCCCGGTCGCGTTTGTACAGAACCATTTGTGTACATGTATATAGTGAACGGATCAGCTTGTATATATATAGCTAGATACCACAATGACACTTTACCTTTTATAACCTTTATAAAATATTATTTAAACTAAAATAAAAATATAAAATAATTAAATTAATAATTAATACGATAAATATTATATTTAATGTTTTCGGGTATAATAACGATTACTTATTTATATAATAAAAATAAATTATATATTTCGGGTTTAAAAAATATTATTTCGATATTAATTATTTAATATATATAAATAAGTAATTTTTTAATTAATATCGGTTAAAATACTTACTTATATAATGCGGCTAGGCCTAATAGCTTAGTAATCGTAAGCCTAGGTGTTTTTTTTAATTACGATAGGCTTAAGTATTTTATTTCGGTTAATCTTAAAAGATAGCTGGTTTAAATCCAGCTTAGGTTACCGTTTCTTTAAGTAACGCCAGTTTAAAAGGAATTAAACTAATTAAGGCTTCGGTTCCGTTACCGTGTCGGCGACAATTAAAGGGTGGCTAATAGGACCAGTTATAATTAAAGGCGTTAGGAATTAATTAATTAATCGGGTATATCTTATTATTAATTACCGTATTACATAACCCGCATTACGTTTTTCCGGCCCTTAGCTAAGAAAGGACGGTTTTTAAGGAGTATTTCCCGGTTGTATCGTTTAATCCTTTATATATGTATATAGTAAACGGATTAGCTTGTATATAGCTAGATACTATAATAGCACTTTACCTTATATATAATGCAGCTAAGCTTTAACCTTAATAAATTTTATACTTATTAATTGATTTAATAAGGAATATCTTTTATAAAGTAGATAGTAACTTAGAAAATATTAAGTTTTTCGCGGTAAACCTTAAGTTCGTATAAAATAGCTTAATAATCCTTCGCTAATCTTATAATAACTACCTTTTTTAACCTCGATCGATTTTACGGCGCCTTTTAAAACTTTTATAAATTAAAATAATTAAAATATACTTGTTAAATCCGAATATAAAATTCTAATAGTCCGAATTTCGAAATCTTAATGAAAACGATTTTATTTATATCATTTTACTTAAATATAATTTATTAATACCTTTATTAATATTAATAACTTTTTCGAAAAAAAAAAATTTATATTTAATTTTAAAATCCGGTTTAATTCGTTACGGTAAAAATAATTTATCTTTATATTAATTTATATTAAAAAGTGTTTAACTTAAAAAGAAATTATTAACAAAATTTAAATCATAATAATAGCCGGTTTAAAAACGTAGAAATTTAACTTTTAAATCGATTTAAAGTATTATAAATAATAATTTATCCGGCTGTTCCGAATTATAAAAAACGTTTAGAATTCCGTAAAAATCGTAATCGATAAGAGAAGGATTAAGTAATTTACGAAAAGGTTAAATTTTAATAGAACTTAATAAATAAGATAATATAATCTATTAATTTATTTAATTAAGTTATACTATTACGTCTTTTTAAGAAAATTTTAAAATATTATAAGGTACTTTTTATTATTATTTTCCGGCCTTATTATAAGCAATATTTCGTTTTAAAAATTTAAAATAAATATTATAATTCTTTTATATATAAGGTTATTAAGTTTAAATCGTATTATTTAGGCTGAATTAAAGATATAAAGTAATTATATTAATAATTAATACGATAAATATTTTACCTAATATTTTCAAATACGGTAATTATTAATAGTTTTTACGATAACGATAAATTATATCTCGGTCGCGAAAAGTTTTATTCCGAAACCGACTGTTATATAATACCGATAAGCTTCAACCTTAATAAACCTTATACCCTAGTTTAATAAAGGAAATTTTAAATAATAATTTAAAAATTATTAAGTTTTTCGTAATAAATCTTAAATCCGTATAAAATAACTACTAAACGACTTTTCGTTAATTTTACGACTTTTTTAATTTCTATTAATTTTAAGGCTTTTTAAACTTTTATTAATTAAGATAGTTAAAATATACCGGTTAAGTCCGAATATAAAGCCCTAGTATTTTATATTTCCGGAATTTCGACGGAAATAATTTCGATTAAGTTATTAGATTTAAATAAAATAATCGGCTAAATAAAATATATCGATATTTTTATCGATATTTATAATTTTTTTAAAAACATTAAATTTTATTATTAATTTTCGGATATAATTTAATTTAAAAAACGGAAATAATCGATTTTTACGTATATTTATATTAAAAAATATCTAATTTATAAAAAAATTACTAATAAAATTAAAAAACGTCGAAATTTAATTTTTAAATCGATATAACCTGGAAAATTACGAATGATAATTTGTCCGGTTATTCCGGATTACGAAAACCGTCCAGAATTCCGTTAAAAATGGTTATCGATAATGGCATAACTAGGCAGTTTGTAAAAAGGTTAGGGTTTAGTAAAGCTTAGCAATCGATAGCACAACCTATCCATTTATTTAATTTAGTTCTACGGTTACGTCTCCTCTAGGGAAAATAATTCTTCTATATTTATTTCATATATTTATTTTTCCAGCTTCTTTTTTCTTCCGTTTATTTATAGTTATAAATATTATTATTATAATTAATACAAGGTTATTAAGTTTAAGCCGTATTATCCAGGCTAAGCTAAAGATACGAAATAATTATACTAATAATTAACACGATAAATATTTTACTTAATATTTTCGAATACGGTAACTATTAATAATTTTTACGGTAATAATAAATTATACGCCTCGGTTATAAAAAGCCTTATCTCGAAGCCGATTATCGCGCAATATTAACAAGCTTTAACCCTGATAAACCTTATACCCTTTAGCTAATTTAGCAAGGGGAATTTTCTGAAATATAAACAATAACTTAAAAAATATTAAACTTTTCGCAGTAAACCTTAAATCCATATAAAATAATTACTTTATAACCCTTTACTAATCCTACGACTTTAATTTTAATCGATCTTATAACTTCTCGAATCCCTATTAATTAAAACAATTAAAACATACCGGGTAATTCCTATTATAAAATACCGATATTCCGTAATTATAAAATCTTTCCGGAAAACGTTTTTTTTAAAATCCTTAAACTTAATAAAATTTTAAAACGAATTAAAAATATCGATATTTCCGTCGATCCAACCGATTTTTCCTAAAAAAATCGGATTTTATTTTTAATTTTCGGATACGATTTAATTTATATAAACAAAAATAATTAAAAATTAAACGATCTTATAGTAAAAAATATCGACTATATAAAGGAACTGTTAGGAAAGTTAAATATAGGCGGTAAAGGGCTTAAAAATTTCGAAATTTAATTTTTAGCTCGATACGAAAAAAATTACGAGCAATAATTTATCCGGTTATTCCGGATTACGAAAACCGTCCAGAATTCGGTTAAGAATAGTCGTCGATAAGGGCATAATAAGGCAATCTATAAAAAAGTTAAGGCTTAGTAAAACTTAGTAACTAATATTATAATCTATCTATTTATTTAATTTTGTTTTACGGTTACGTTTTCTTTAAGGAGAATTATTATAATTAATATAACTTTTTTCGTTACGGGTTGGTTTTTATTATAAATCGGCTTTTAAATTTATTTTTTCTTAATATTTCTTTATTAATCTTTTAAATTTTTTAAATATTCTTTTCCTAGATTTATATTAAAAGCTAATTTAAAACGTAAGGCGATAATAATTCGCTAATAGTATTTTTTCACAGGTTTTTAAACTAGCTTTTTTAATTATAAATAATTATACTATCCGATATTATAAAAGATGTTTTATTATAAATATATATTTTTTAGTAATTAACTTTATAAAGCTATTTAATAATTAATTTTATACCTTTTAAATATACGTAAATATTAACGCTATTATTAATTTCATTTATTATTTTAGTTTTTATAATTTTTTAACATTAAATCTTTTTTAGTATATTTTAATTATATGTTAGTAAATTAACTTTTTCGTACCTTTAATATACAGGGTACTTCTTTTCTTTTTTAATAAAATATAATATATATTTTATATTATTAATTTAATTTTTCATAACGAAAAATTCTTATCTAGCTTTAATATTTTATTAGTTAAGTCTATAATATATATTAATATCGTTGTTATTTTTTTTAAAAAATCGGATAAATAGCTTATTTTATATATACTCTCTTTACTTTTCGTAATCTTTAAAGCTAATCCGTTACTGTATATTATTACGTAAATTCTTATTATTTTATAAAAATTGCTCGAAATAATACTTATATTTTCATTTATATTTCTTTTTATATTATTTATAAAGTACTAGCGGTTAGTTAATTTATATAGAGTTTTAGGTTTTTTATATTAAATAATCTTATATTTTAAATTTTTAATAAGAAATAAGTAAAGTCTTAATCTTTTCGTTAAATAACTTTAATTTTTATAAAGCTTTATTTAATATTATAACACGTATTATTTAGTTATATCTTAAAGTTTCGAATTCTTTAAATATATTATCGGTTAAAAACTGAAATTATTTTTTAATCCTAGTTATTTTAAACGAAAACTAAATAAAAATATTATCGGAATTCGAAACGGTTTTTTTAACGCAATTTCTTAATTTAAATATTTAATCTTATTTTTTATTTATTATTCCTATAAAAAAGTAACGTATTTCCGAAGTACAGATTTAAACCAAGTAACTATATTATTAATAAATAAGCTTAACATCTTCTAAGTTATTACCTTTCAGGAGATTCCCCTTACCGAACTAGCTAAAGGGTATAAGGTTTATCGGGGTCGAAGCTTATCGGCATTACGCGATAATCGGCTTCGGAATAAGGGTTTTTGTAACCGAAAGATATAATTTATTATTATCGTAAAAATTATTAATAATTACCGTATTCGAAAATATTAGGTAAAATATTTATCGCATTAATTATTAATATAATTACTTCGTATTTTTAACTTAGTTTAAATAATCTAACTTAAATCTAACAACCTTATATTATTTATAAATAACTTTATTACGAATTTTATTTAAATGGTAAAAATAATAAGTTAAATAAGAAAATATGCGAAATATATTTAATATTAAGTAAATAAAAAATATAACTTATTAAAAATCCCGTTAGAAAATGCCGGACGAGGTAATTTCAGTATATTTTAAAAAATAATTATCAGCTAAATTATTTAAAATAGCTTACTACGCGAAAAATCTCTTTTTACTTTTTCTAAAGCCTTTTTTTAGTATTTTTTTTTAAGCTAACGTAGGATACAAGCGAGTCGGCTAAACAAGCGAGTTGGCTACTTCGACCTACATTTCTTAAAACGTTAATAACTTTACCAATTTTAAATATATTTAAGTATAATTTTGTAATTACCTTTATTATATAATAAAATTAAGGAACAAAAAGTTACATCTAGATTTAACTGTTTTTAGTAAAGATATTAGTTTTTTTTATATTTTTAAAAATATAATAATTTCCTAATAACTTAACTAATACCTTGTAAAATCTTTTCATATTTTATAATCCGATTCTCGGAATTATACTATATATAATAGTATTTTTTTCGAATTTATATAAAATTTATTCCAGAAGATATAAGAAAAGTGGGGCTGATTTATAAGTCGAAAATGCATGTTTGATAATAACATAAGATAAGTAGGGCCGATAATTTTTTCCATTTTTTATTAATAGAAACCATCTTAATAACCTTAATTTTAAAATTTTATTAAATTATGTAAAGGTTTAACGTAGTTATGAATTTTTAAATTTGTAGAAAAAATCACGTAATTGCGGTTGGCCGACTTGCTTATATGGCCGACTCGCTTGTATTCTACGTTAGTTAATATTAGTTATAATGTTTATGTTTATAAATTTTTATTTTTAATAAAGCAGAGTTACTTTGTTTTATTTTTAAAATTTAAAAACTTTATAAAGCCGTTATTTCTCGTACTATTTATAAGAAAATATAATATTATAAATATTTTCTAAAATTTAACAATATTATTAATAAAAACTTATAACGTATAACGATAAAATTAATTAATTAACTATTAAATTTAATTAACGTATTATATAAGCGAGTTGCTCCTTTATTACGTAACTAATTTCATATTTAATATAATCCTTATAACTTTACGAAACCGTAATAAAATTTAATATAATTTTATATACGTATTTAAAATATAAATTTATAGAGATTAAAAGAGTTACATCTAGATTTAACCTGTTTTAGTAATTTTATTAATATATTTCATATTATTAAATATTATATTAAAATCGTAAAACTAATAACTAATACGTTATAAAAATTATTTATATTTTATATACGGCTTTTAAATAATATATTAAACGTTTTCTTATTATTTTTAATTTTATAAAAAATAAGTCCGATATAAAAGTTAAAAATATAAATTACGCTAAATTTTAATAAATATTAAAGGGGCATTTTTACGATTTTATGTAATTATATATTACGTAATAATTAAAAAGGAGATTTGCTATTTATATAGTGAACCTTTTGCTATTTACGCAGTGACCCACTTTCCAGCTGGCATATACCTGGCACACCTGCCAGTTCGCACCCAGTTTTCCCTCAGAGACCCCCTTAACTCATTTTTAATTGATTTATTAAGGTGCATAGTAGCAATAAGTTCTTGTTAACGGCGTTTAATGCCTAGGGCAACCGTAGCGGTTAAGATTATTCCTACCCTAGGTATTGTTATTATTGTTGTTATTATTATGCGAAGTAATTTAAAAAAATTAAAGGATTAAGGGCTGTAATTACAGTTGTAAATAGTTGATATAACAGGTAGCAGCGCTGTAGCAGGTGGCTGACAGGTATAAATTATGGGTTACTACGTAAATAGCAAAAGGTTTACTGCGCAAATAGCAAATCTCTTAAAAAGATATTAAAAGTAGTATAATTTAATAACGTATTATATAAGTAAGTTGTATATATAAGCAAACTGTATACTTTTTAATACGTTACGATAGCAAATTCGAATTAAATAACTATAACATGTTAAATTAATTTAAATTAATCGGATTTTTTATCGCTAAATGCCTTTATATCTTTCTTATAAATATACGCATTATATCCGGGCTTACCATAAACGCTATATTTCCGTTTTTTTGCTTAAATCTTTTTATAACGACCCTTTTCGGCCGTTACTAGCTGCGATTATTTACTATTATTTTTTTTCGTAACTATAAAAACTTTTACTTCCTTTATAGTAAATATCTTTCCTTTTTAAAAACGTTTATTTTTAATTTTCCGGTATTTATTAAAAACGTAATTCGTTTCGTAAAATAAACCGTTTTCCTTCTGAAAAAGAGCAATTTTGTATAAAAATAACAGGTTACTTTTTGTTAAAAAATTAACCGACTTAAATATCTTTATTAGCAAGCTACTCTGGTAATTTCTAATTTTCCTTTACAAATAATATCCCCGTTAAATCGTTTTAATAATTTTTTTAAAAATGTTTATAAATAAGAAGATACGCGAAATTAATAAAGGTAAATAAAAAACGGTCTATATAAGCATAACCGGAACTTTTAACTCGGAAAAAACGCGATTAAAATCGAATAAAATAAATTCGGCTTTTGTAAATCCGGACTTAATATTATCGGTCGTTATAACAGCTTTAAACTTATTATAAAAACCGGCAATAAAATCTTTTATAATAATATAAATAACGTAACGTTATATAAAACCTTCGATATATAACAAATAAACGCGTTTTAATACGGAAAAATAAGATATGTTTAAAAATTAAAACCGATAAAAGGAATAAGTAAATATACAGAATATAATAATATTATTAATTTTGCAATAATTAAATAATAACTTTCGTAACTATTAAGAATAAAAAAATATTTTAAACCTTTAATACGCGTTTTAATATATCTATCGAAATATTTAATTTATTTTAAACCTAATTTATTTATCGTCTAGCCGTTTTCGCTTATAACAATTTTTTAATTAGATAAAAATGGGTTATCGGCGAACTAGCGAAAAAAATAATTTTTCCCGGTAAAAATAATAAATAAAAATAAGGCCCAGTTTTAAAAATTAATAGCTTATATTACCGTAAACTATTTTCTATTCCCTTATTACGTTTATTTAGGTTTTTTACATTTTTCGACATTTATAATTACTATATTTATTACTGAAAAAAATTTATCAAAAATTTTATTTTGTCGAAGTTATAAATATTTTCCTTTTTAATACCGTATTTCGCGATTATAATTCGAATAAACTTAAACTATTTACGAAATATTTTTAAAATTTCGTATAAAACCCGTTAATAATTTATTTTTCGATTTAAACGCGTTTTAAATTTATATTACCGTTTAATAAAATTAAATACCTAATTAACCCCGACGCGTTTTATAACGCGTTACGTAAATAACAAATTCGCTATATTTTTAACATATTAACGCCAGACGGAAAACGTTTACGTATTTAAATTAAAAATTCGTCCGATAATTAATTTCTTTTTAATCGGCGTTAATTTTCGCGAATTAGGGATAATATCAAGTTAAATATATTTGCCGTTAATTCGCGTTCCTAAAATAATAAATAAAATATTATAAATAAAATTAAGCTTTTTATAACTAAATTTCGGGTTTTATTTTTTAACTTAAACGGCTAAATTTATTTTCGCTTTTTTATAAGCGGTTTTATATTATATTTATTAAATAAATAAATAATTAAAGTTAAACGGTTAAAATAATAAAAAAGTATACAGTTCGTTTATATATATAACTCGCTTATATAATACGTTATATCTTTTATAAGTATACGAATTTATTTAATATTTATATATAAAAGTCTAAATTTTCATTAAAACTGAAAATGATTAAATCTTAACGTATTTAAATCGGGGTTTAATAATATATATCAAATTATAAATAAAGAATAATATCATAATAAAAACTATTTTTAAATCAATTAAAAAGGGTTATTTTATAATAATTTGAATTAATATAAAGAAAGTTACGTAATAAATAAGTAACTCGCTTATATAATACGTTATACGATTTATAATAATAATTATATTTTAATAATTCGGATATTAAAGTTATTTAATTAAGTTTAATAATAATAAATAATTAAAGAGAATTAAATTAATTAAGTTTTAAAAAATCTTTTTACGTTAAATTTAAACTTTATTAAATTTATATAAGTTCGTATAAATCTAAATTATATAATTTTCTACTATAGATTTAACCGTTTTTAAAAGCTAGGCTAGTTAGCTCGGAATAAGTTTCTTATAGTAAATAAATTATAATTTTATTAATATTTTAAAAAAAATTACCGTAAAACTTTATGAAAAGATGTAACGTTATTTAAATATTTATATAAAAATATAAAAAAACTTATTATAAACTTAAATATAATATATTTATTAATAATAAAGTTATAAAATCGTTTAATAACAAATTTTTTATTTATATATATTATTATTAAATATGAAATATTTACGTTTATTTATCCTTGCCGGTCGCCTATATAATATACTAACTAATTAATTTAATTATTGCTAGCATAATGGTAGAGCCGAAGCTCTAGAGGTTAGTCTCTTTCCTAGGCTGGCACCACCTAGAGAACGGTATCCTAAGCTAGATTCAAACCAGCTATCTCTTGCGACTAATTACAGCAAAGTGCCCAAGCCTGCAGCAATTAAAAGAGACACCCAGGCTCAGGGCCACTGAGCCATTGGGACTCTATTATGCCCTATATTTAATGGTTTGTTGTTTTTGTTGGCCTTTTCCTAATTGGGCCAGCGGGTACTCGAAGTTACTTGACGATTTGAAGGTCTTAGCCACAGCAGCGCCGCAAGTGCAGCCACACCTCAAAAATGGGGCCTGATCTCGATGAGGTAGCCGTAGATGCCGAGGCGGGAGCACGGCGGTCTTATCTACCTTGGGCCCAGTTGCCAATGCGGGGAGCTTGACAACTTCACCCGTGACTGATACAGACACCACTACCCTTAGGTCCATATACATATACCTCATGTACCTAGACCATTTTCCATAACGTAGGCTTGACAGCATAAAATACATGTAGGTCCGTCGTGTTTTTGACGCGCAGACTCTCCATGCGTCTCGTGATGGAGGTACCTATCGACTTACATACACGTCGTTACAAGTAGACACCGGCTTGGTGATTACCTACCCCTAGGTAGAAGGTACCCTTGGGCACCTATGGCACTGAGAGCGTTGCTTGACCTCAAGACATTTGAACCTGAGATCGTCGTCTCATTCGGGTGTTGCGGGTCTAATCCCCCCACATTACCTTAGCTGCTCTCTTCTGATAGTCATTTCGTCTGGACTCAGGTGACCTTCAAACGCTTCCATCAACCAGCCTGATAAGCTTCCAAGGTTCTTTTTGAAATGCACCAAGGCATACAAGACCTCTTGGTACGCATACAATAGCCGAATTCCTCAAGACTCACTGATACATGAGTGTCCTCGGTATATGGTATTGGCTGGTCTTTGGTAAATTCATCTGATTAATGTTAAAGATGTCAGCGTCTGCTTCACAGGCGGAGGGCGTTGCTGGTATGGATGATGTTTTGAAGGCCTTGGGGGCTATACAAGAGAGCCAGCGTCGACTTGCAACCGAGGTCGAGTCAGTCTCTCAACGACTTGATGCCCTAGCTCCGACTGCCATTACCCCATCTCCGAATACGGGCATCGCCCCTGGCCCTCCTAGTCCGGACCAGGAACGTTCTGCGACTGCTGCCGAGTCCATAACTGACGCTTCTTCGCCTACGACCAGCGCAGCTGTCCAGGCTCAGAAGTCAGGTTTTACATCTCGCATCATTCTAACGTGAGCGGATTTTTCTCGCACAGCAACCTGGCCGACTTATACTGAACATTTCCAGAACATACCCAAAGCAGAACGGTATCGACCCTCTCCCGCTAAACTGGGGCGCCCCCGATGCCTCCAGGCGAGGACCGGTGGTCGTATCCCGATCCTCATCTACCATTCGCAGACGAAATGGTGCGTTGTGACCTCCTGCTAGCGCAGTCCTCATGTTAACAATTCTATCGTCTAGCTATCGGGGGTGAGCCCTACTTGCCAGCCGTATCCTTGTCTAGTATCTTACAGTTTCTAGCTCACGGCGGCTCGTATTCTATATACTTCGCCCTTGCTCTCGCTAGCAAGCAGCTTAACGCCAACCACAGGTGAACGCGCGCACTCCCCGCCCTCTCGGGTTGGTGTAGTGACTGACGGAGGACTTTTTGACGTAGACCTGACTTTACGAATACCGAGCCAGCTGCCAGTATCGGACCGTTCCCCCAATGGGGTGACAAGAAGAAGATTGTCGCCATGGACCCCTGGGGTCACCTGGCTCCGTGGCTGTTCGCAGACACAATCGAAAAAGAGAATGGTAAATATTATGGTCGCTATAGGCTATGCGCCTCGTCTAACGCCTTCGCAGTGGATATTCGACCAACCATCGCCATTACGAAGGCGCATATGAAGGTGAGATCACGCTTATGGCCACTGCTTACTTCTACTAACCGCAATAAGCTGCCGGAACTCCAGGAAAGCGTCCGTAGTGGCAGACTGTATGTTTTACCCGTTCATGTTCGACGTGGACTAACTTGATTCAGAGTCCCCGACGGGAAAGTCTGTTTGAATGAGACTGGGGAACTTGCCGTTACCAAGTTTGCTGTCGAGCCAGTGAGTCCATGCTTATCTTCCGCATCCCATATGGAACTAATGGCTGCTGGCTTGAACAGGTTTGGTATCTTCCTGGGGTAGCCGAGAGATTTGGTATCGGTGAGCAATCCGCAGGCTCGTGTCGTTTTCCTTAGTACTGATCCTGTCAGACGAGGGCGTTCTTCGCCGTTCACTCTTCGAGCACACCGGTGGCAGCTACCCTGAGGTACTCCCCCCGTCATACCAGGAGTTTATGCAAGACTGAAATTTGCGTAGTTGATTACCCGCGGCGACATCAAAGTCTTCCTGCCCCCAATCGGTAAGGCAACGTGATGGTCGTCCCTGGGGGTGGACGGTGGGTCCCTTTTGCTGATGATCAATATCTTTAGGCGGGTTGACAGTCTATTGCTTTGGCGACCCAGCAAAGATGTCTGACGAGAAGTCAAGACTCGCCTTGAGGATTCATGACGAGGTAAGCCGATATAGCCTATCCTCATTAGTATGAGCTCAGTGACCGATTTGAAAACGTAGTGCAACGGCAGCGACGTTTTTGGATCGGATATTTGCACTTGTAGGCCTTACCTCATCTTCGGTATCGAAGAGGCCGTCCGGGAAGCACAGAACGGCGGCAGTGGCGTCGTGATCTATTTCAGGAAGGAAGGACGAGCTTTGGGCGAGGTTACCAAGGTATAGCTGACTTTACGGTGTACATGAATTGAACCGAACTGACGGACTGTAGTACCGTGCGTGTTAATGGGCCGCTCCCCGTATCCTGGAGATGCTAACATGTTCCTCACAGTCGTCTACAATGCGCGAAAGCGCGGAGAAGATCGTGCCTCCGACTATTTCAAGCGGACTGAGAATGTTGCCGGCGTCAAGGATATGCGCTTCCAAGCGCTGATGCCGGATATCCTACATTGGCTTGGCATCAAGAAGATCGATCGGATGTTGAGCATGAGCAAGTGGGTCCACCTAGCATTAATGTAGCCTTGCTCCTAGAGACTGACAGTGATCAACAGCATGAAATATGACGCCATCGTTGGCCAGGGGTGAGTCTGACGAAGGGAAACAAAAGCCCCCTGCCTAATGTTTGAGCAGAATCCCTATCCACGAGCGCGTAGAACTCCCCGAAGAATTGATCCCTGCGGACTCACGTGTCGAGATCGATGCTAAGATCACTGCTGGTATGGGCTCTTTCTAACAAGCTAGTTTCGTGGTGTAAGAGGAAACTGATCCACGACAGGCTATTTCACAACTGGGAATAGAATGACGGAGGATGAATTGAAGGCTGTACAAGGGCGGATGTGGGAAGAGTATGTCCCCTTCTTATTCGATGCGGAGTTTGTGTTGACAGATGAAATAGCATCGACCACTAAGGCATACCCAAGGTTGATTTCAGGTACAGCCGCCGCAGCAGGGCTCCTCAAAATTGTATTCTGGTAATACTGAATTCATTCCAGCGGAGCACAGCATGCTCACTACCTGCGAACACGTGGGCTCGAAATGTACTTCGTTGTACTCTTATGCTTCCAGCCTTAACCAATCCACCAAGTCCTGCAAAGGAAGAACAGCGGCTGGCCGATGCTGCCAATTTGGGCATTGGTCTTTTGGAGATTTTCATGCTTCTCAAGTCAGGGCTGTGAGTCGAAGTGGCTGGCGGCTGTCATGGCACGATGCAATACACTTTCTATACGTCCGCACCCGTTAATAGGGCGACTTTTTTGATTGTGTAAACCACACCTGAACGGCCAACTTGTAACATTGTTGTTATTGCCGGTGACCTGGCTCCCTGGCCGTCCATTCTAATTGCTGGTTGTAGGGATTATCGCGGCATTCGCGTCGAGTATCCACTCCTGTCCAAAGCTGACAACTTCAGTTCTTCTAGCCCACTCCTAGGGCTCCCCCAGTTGGCCTGGACCAAGCAAAAACTGGGGAAGCCCTGCAGCATGGACCGCGCGGGTTTGCTATTACTGGACAAGAAGGGCAGGCATCCCGACTGTTTTGGGGCGGACCGTTCATGACTGCAGGTATGTAGAGTGAGTGGTGAATTGTCAATGCATTCCCCACCACAATGTATGCGAGTGAATGGCGTTGTGAGGGGCGGTTAGGCCGTATTGCTGCAGACTGTAGGCCCAAGAGCAAACCGAGACCATACAGCGAATACCACATAGCTAGCATGACTCCATACCATTGACATGTGGCATCGGGTCAAGTGCCTGGAGGGGAACTGTTCCACAATACCATGGCGCCGAAAACAGAGAATAAGAATAAGAACGAGGGAGCGTGTTGTTTTCTTTACAAGACTTCGAAGATCGGTTTCGCTGCGGAAGCACACAATCCTACGTCGTATTGATTTCGACCTGTAATAGAGGATCCAATTTGTCACGCAAGGACATAATTGCACACCGTCTCGTGCACGATTAACGACCGCAAGGGAAGCGATTCCTTCACCGCGACCGCTGGCCGGTATGGCTACTGTATCACCGGCCCCTCACTACTTCCCGCCAAGGGAATCGTCACCAAGATCAAGGGAAAGCAGTCGACCGCGACCTTCACGGCCACGCTTACTTAGGGCCTGCGTTACCGAGCCTTCTATTACCACATCAAATTCGTGTTCCGGAGTCCTAACGGCGCCGAACGCAAACCGACGAGCAACCGAGCTGCTAAGTCGTGTCGTCGTGTCCAAATCGACTTCTGAGAACCTTTTCAGATCATCACCATCGTCTCCGTCCTCTACCAGGAGCTTTAGAATTGAAGCCGAGGAGGGAACCGGTCATCGACTATCAGAAACCACGCAGCGGTCGATGATGCAGAGTAATAGTCAACGTATGCCTCACCCCAGCAGCTGTCGGCTGCACACGAATCCTGCTTCGGTAATGCTAACGTCAGATTCAGACACGGCATGCTATTTCAGCTTTCCCAGCTTCGATACGTGGGAAGGAGCGCGACAAGAGGAGGAGAAGGCATTCTGAAGGCCTGTATAAATACACAAAACAGTTCTTTCCTTCTTTCCTCATGCGGGTCGTAGAGGCACCGAAGGATTTCGAGGGAGAGCGTACCCGGTAATTGACGCAGGGGATCTCATTTAAGGGGGGCGGCTGGTGCCCCGGAACCATAAGGGGACCGTTGGCGGATGTGGCTGGGACTGGCGCTGGAACAGGTGAAAAGGACCAACAGGCATGGGCGACAAGACTCATATGGCGTTGGGCGTTCACTGGTTGGTGGTATTTGACATTCAGCGAAGGCGTTAGGGAAGGGAGAAGGAACTGCCAGTCAAGCATTGATTGCTAGCTCATTCTGGACCAGGGAACGATATACCTCTGTAGTTCTAGTCTATTTGGTTACCGCTATAACGAATAATTTCTGTAGCAGGGCTACGCAGCATACCTACACCGAGGTAGAGCTTGAAACGGCGTCCACTCCCGATTCAACATTCTAGCATCTATTTAGGGCAACTATGGGCATTAAATGCATTTGGCAGATGCAGAAAGGTTTTAGGTAGGTAGTTAACATGTAAAGCGACGCCATCTAAAGGGGGTCTTGGGCGGGAATGAGAAGACGGGGAAATGGTTACTGTTTCAATACATACATACTTAATCAAGAGCGATACGTTGGCGGGAGCATATCTATCGTCGAACGACACGAACCGCTGATAAAACGTCCAATGCCTACAACTTAATGTAGTCCCGCCCACCTGTACATTATTCGCCATTTAGGGGCTGTAGGCAATACGTACTATATAGGTAATGGTACCTGTTTCACCCCTCCTCTGGCCGTATGTACCCCGTACCCCACTATTACCGCATTGACCACTGGATCCGACCCATAATTTGAATTTTCGAGCCACAGCCGACGTTTTCCCACCATGCACACAAACTTTCGAAATTTCGCAATGAATTATTCCTGCAAATCGCCGGGGCGCTGCTGAGTTGAACAATCACCCACTTCCACCAACAAGCGCAAACCAACAGTCCTTCAACACCAATTCCCCGGGTACCGTCTTGAATTGCGAGTTAACACGATCCTCTCGCAAAGATGGCTGTTGGAAAGTGAGTAGTGACGGAAGCCCTCACCGAATCGCGACGCTCTGCCCGATTTGCATCCCCTCACACTTTAACACGAAAGCCAACTCGTTTCTATGAGGTTGGCCACGCAATGCGAAGCAAGCAAATACTGACCAAGTTTCGATCAATAGAAACAAGAGACTGTCCAAGGGCAAGAAGGGCCTCAAGAAGAGGACCCAGGACCCCTTTGCCCGCAAGGACTGGTATTCCATCAAGGTATGCTCACGACCGCTCAACCGCCGTGTCGAAGCTCTTACTCGAGGCTAACGAATCGTTAAACAATCATAGGCTCCCTCGCCTTTCAACATCCGAGAGTACGCTCCCAAAGCCCGCACTCGTTAGATACAAGTCATCGACGCCTATCTGACTGATGCAATTTTAGTGTCGGCAAGACCCTGGTAAACCGAACGACTGGTCTCAAGAACGCGAACGACGCCCTGAAGGGCCGTATCTTCGAGGTCTCCCTAGCCGATCTGCAGAAGGATGAGGATCACGCCTTCCGTAAAGTTAAGCTGCGAGTGGACGAGGTCCAGGGCAAGAACTGTCTTACCAACTTCCACGGCCTTGATTTCACCTCGGACAAGCTTCGTTCCCTCGTGCGAAAGTGGCAAACTCTCATCGAGGCCAACGTCACCGTCAAGACCACCGACGATTATCTTCTACGCCTCTTCGCCATTGCCTTTACCAAGCGCCGACCTAACCAGGTCAAGAAGACCACATATGCCGCGTCGTCTCAGATCCGTGCTATCCGGAAAAAGATGGTGGAGATTATCCAGCGAGAGGCAGCCACCTGCACCCTGCAGCAGCTGACGTCCAAGCTGATCCCCGAGGTGATCGGCCGCGAGATCGAGAAGTCCACACAAGGAATCTACCCTCTACACCCCGTATGTTGGGATCCACACCCCATTCAACACCGAGCGGGACATGTGCTCCTATGAGGACTTGCTAACATAGGTGCTTCTTAGGTTCACATCCGAAAGGTCAAGCTCCTGAAGGCACCCAAATTCGACCTGGGTGCCCTGATGACCCTGCACGGCGAGTCTACGACGAACGAGGAGGGCCAGAAGGTGGAGCGGGAGTTCAAGGAGCGCGTTCTCGATCAGGTCTAAACTACTGTCCGGCGTGGTCATGGAACGGCGTGGGTTATTTCGCAATGGCATTAGGTCTCACTTGTGATTGCATTTGCGCGGCACGGTAGCCGCATATACAGCATCCTCTCAGAGCAGATAAAATGGGAGTATTAGCTGATATACCTGGAATATTTTAAGGGCGGCCTGGCTTGTTGGTCTGCATGTGTGGCGTATACTGTGTGACCAACATATTCGTCTAAAGTCCGTCAGTCTCGAGGACAGGTGTCTTGGGCGTCACGGGCTTCTGGGGCAGTGAAGCGGCCTCGATTTGGGATCCCAAGGATCCAAGCCATGCCCGCCTGTTTGTCACTAGTCGTAGGGTCCTAAAGATGCACACCACGCGTTCTGGTATAAGGCGACGTATAACACACTCAAGATACCGGTTGCTACTACGGTCTTCTTGCTTATGGGCTCGGTAGCAATTGTTGAATAAAATATCACGGCAACGTAGGGCGTTCTCTATTTTCCCAGTGTTACTTTTGAGGGTCACAAATGCCCCATGTACGCCAATGAATGAGGGATATTCCAAACAAAGAAAGTGCTACAGCAATATCTTGGCACACCGACCTACCCATCAAGAAGACGGCATAACTAAGGTTAGGGGGGGGGCAGAATCCCTTGTTTTCGGTTCAGACCTGAGTGTGGCTCTTGATAGATCGTGGCTCACTTGTCTAAAGGGCTTGGCCTGCATCTAGACTAACTTCGATATACCGGTAGCCCGCGTACTATGTGTACTTGTTTATCAGATAGTTCAGAGGTACCTAGTAGGTTTAACATCCACCTGAGCAATGCAACAACGGCGGAGCATTTACCTCGCCCAAACGGAACCGTTGCAAATACCCGCGCACGACGTAATAATACAGTAAGGCGCGTACATTCAAATCAGCAGTATCGACCTCCTGTCACTGTAAATCCTATCTGAACTCGAGCCAGACTGCACTGGCTGCTTCATAGTGTGTCTGTACGAATCCCGCTGGTATGTCATCAGAGGAGACATTGCCGGTGCTCAAGCTTCTATGCATCGGGCCTTCCGGGGCAGGCAAGTCGGCTTGTAAGTAATCAAGGATTGGTTACCGATACCAGCAAGGCCACCACATAGCGGAGACTGTCCAAACCTAACATGCAATGACCGAAAGTACTTGTGAGATATTGCGAGGATCAGTTTGACCCGGAATCCTCGGCGGCCACGATCGGAATTGACTTCAAGGTGAGAAGAGACTCCCATCGAGCTACCCCCCGGGTGGAATGGTTAGTGAGCAGCTCGATTCCCACAATGTTGGCTGATCAGAGTCCCCGTGACGGGTCCAGATGAAGAAACTGGCTGTAAGGGGCAAGGCATATCGTCTGAACATCTTTGACACGGCAAGCATACTTCCCATTCCTAGTTCCCGCGTTCATAGTCGTGTCATTGTTCTAAGTCTGACTCCCTTTATACGGTCTGGGTATACAGGCTGGCCAGGAAAGGTTCCGAACATTGTCGACAAGCTACTACCGCGGCGCCCATGGAGTCATCATTGTCTACGACATTTCAAGTAGAAGAAGCTTCCTTGGTCTAGAGAAATGGGTCGACGAGGCAAGGTCGAATGCTTCCCCTGGTGCCGTGCTCTACTTGGTACGTAATTCGCAGAGTTCCCGTCCGCTGCTCGTCGTAGTGTCTCGGCTGATAATGCCACAAGGTTGGGAGCAAGTTAGATAAAGCAGCTTCTGGAGGCCGGGCGGTGTCGTTTGAAGAGGGTAAGGCATTCGCAGAGGCCCACGGTATAGGGTTTTGCGAAGTCAGTTCCAAAACTCGAGAGAACGTGAGGACACCATTCCTTGAAGTCGTCGATCAGGTTGTCCAGAAACCAGAACTTATATCCACTACGACACGAAGGGGCAATACGTTAGATCTGAGCGGCGGCACTAGCTACATTCCCGCCTGCCCTTGTTAGTCGTCAGTCCAGAGCTTACATTATCGTGGTGAATCGCAACCGTCTACGTGTACGAAAGAGGAGAATCCCTTATGGCTTCAGAGTGGCAATGCTAGAAAGCCACTTGGCACATGATACCTGTAGCTATAAACCCGAGCCACTGCGAGCCACTTGATGGGCTCACTCTTTTGGCGATAAGAACTCTATCACAGCTAAACGGTGACCAGTTAGTTATATCTGAGGGTCCAAGCGTTTGCTGCCTGACAAAGAGCTCTCACCTTGCAGAAATTCTTGGGGTTTCTCAGATATGAGCCAGTGCCCTGCTTCGACATCCACCAACGAGAAGCGTGGGAAGAACCGGCCGATCAGGGGAATGACCTCATCAGGAACGTATTTGCTACGTGTGCCTCGGATAAAGAGTGCCGGTTTCTCGAAGCGCAGCTGGTCGGGGTCCTTGTATGGGAAATCGCCAAGGTTGTCAAGAGACTTAGCCAATACGCCCAGAGGGACTCGAAACTTCTGCGTCTCGCTACACTCGGGTCGGTAGAGATTTCCTAGAAGAAACTGACGAATAGAAAGTTCCTGTGGCTATTCATCAGCCTCCAAACGAGGACATACAGGATGGATAAGCTCACAGGTTCAAACTCTTGTAGTATGTTGTCAGCATCTCTCTGGCGCGTCACTCCAGATTCCTCTATTTTCCTCATGCCTTGTATATATTTGGCAAAGGAGCTGTTAAGCGCCGCATCAACCGGGGCATTGTCAACCGAGACCAAGTTGCCAACGAGATGAGGCTGGCTTAACGCGAGCGTCATTGCCGTCTTGGCTCCCCTGTTCCAAAATAAGATTCGGGAATTTCGGTCGGTAAAGAGCATGGTCGGGGGCGGCACTCACATCGAGTGGCCGATGAGGGTCGAGTCCTTCAGACGATGGTGATGGATAAAGCTAGCGACGTCTTCGGCCATGGCGGTGTAGTCGTGCCTCGGTGCATGAGGAGATTCTCCGTGGTTGCGCAGATCCTGGTGGCCGAAGCGTCAGAGAAAGGGAGTAGCGAACGACGATGGCGGCGGCCGTCTCACTAGAGCATAGACATGACGCTTCAGGTCTCGAGCCAGTACTCTTCATCCCATTCATTCAGTCAGCCGGACTCTAACCCTATCACTGGCTCCTCCACCAGGGTATCAACACATGCGTAGCCTATGCATTCTCTTACTTGGAGACTGTGCGGTTGTTCTTCTTGGATCCAAATAAGCCATGCATGAAAATGATAGGCGCATCCTGTGGATAGCGGTCAGACCCGGGTGGCGCGTGGTGGTCGTATGCCAGAGGCAGCGTATGGCTCGACGAAAAAGGGCGCGAACGGATCGCTCTCGATAGGGTCTTCGTGATGCACGGAATGGGCCGGCCATTGCATCGCCGGATCGCCATGATGGGGCCTCGTCGAGTCAACGAAGCTCTTCAGAAGCTTCAGTTTAGACCACGGGTGGATCAGTGGAAATTGCTATACTGTGATTAACCGCTTCGACTCCCTCGGGATACGTGGGTCGGCTTTCCCCTGACAACTTGTCGATGTGCTTTCAACCGAGTATCGTAGCTATGGTAGGCACGTTCCGGCGTCGGCACAGAAGAAGTTTTCCGTTTGATAAGATAACGGATGCAATATACCCGTGGGAAGGGTGCGGAAGTGGGGCCGATAACAACGACCTCACTCGGTGGGACACCGGCGACCTTCGCGCCCCTCGGCCACGCCATGCTGTGGCAGTGCAGAAAGACTGCGAATTTGACAATACTGCAAGTGCCCTCGTTTTAACGTAGTGAGCTTGCGAACGGAGTGGACGAGGGTTATTGTGTCGAAAATTTGTTTCCCTTGGAGCCGATTACCGTATTTGGATCTTGG
>QJNZ01000648.1:0-54905 GCA_004155055.1 Monosporascus sp. CRB-8-3
ACCGTATTATCTCTTTAAATTCGAACACTTGGCAAATGTCAAGTCGACGATCCCCCAGACGGGTTTAATTTTTCCTTCCTCCTTGATTAGCTGCGCAGCTTGTGCTCGCTCCATGTCCAGGACGGCCCAAAATTTCAACCAATTGCGGAACTAGGAAAAACTAAGCCCGCGTGGGGGATCGCGGACTTGGCATTTGCCAAGTGTTCGAATTTAAAGAGATAATACGGTATTCTACCACCAACCGATAACCAGAATAATATATGCATCTTATCAAAGGGCTTTTGGCCGGCCTTTGAATTCGCCAAGACGTAGCATAACCGCAACCGCGTCATACCCTATACATTTTGCGCTAGTAATATAATTGTTAAGGAGGTAACTTGGTTATCCGAATATAGGATAACTAGGTTGAGTACGTACTTAGGTACATAAGCTGGCTTGGGACTTGAGTGGTCTATGTGCAAACGGCCCGCCAATTGCCAAATACGGTTAATCCCCGTTACGGATAGTGATTTTGTCCGGTGTGGTTAGACGTTTCGGAAACTAGGGGTGGACTCGTACGATTACATACAAGTGCCTAATATCAGAATATGAACGCCAGGCAGAGTAGTGACCACTTGAAAGTAGCGGTGACTCAAAACTAAGGGGTGTATTGGATGAAAACGAAACAGGGGCAGTCGCCGTTATAGATGTCATATTATCTGTACTAACCGAACGAACTCGTTTCAATTTGTAATACGTCGGAGTGCTAATGATTATGTAATTATCGGGTCGTATAGACAAAAGCAACTGCTATGGGAAACCACATGTTACTTATGACATGTAAATGAGTAAATAGGTGAGCCCATAGCCTGGCAGCAGCAGTGCACGAATGCTAACCCGAAAGCTTATTAGCGCCCAGTTCCCCGGAATCTGGAAACAACCGGAAGCCCCCCACCTGACACCAAACACCTACTCAATCACAGACGAGGAATACATATCGGAACGCTCATTCGGTGGACTCTTTATTATTACCACGGTGCATCCCTACATGAAGGGACATGAAGCCGTAGTAATAAGAACCCCTACACGCCAAGGAGGGTTTAGTTTACCACGCGGGCGTGATAAGGTTCTCATCCGCATCTATCGGCCGGTCGGTCGGCGGGATTCCGATTTGTCCCCTGTCTACTTAGTACGCAACCTTCTTCCCGCGTACGGATGTGGAAGTCTGCCATGTCTCTTCTCGAATGCTAGATTGCTCCTTTGGGACGCGGACAAACTCTTGCCTTGTCTTGGGTAGTAGGGAAGGGCAAAGGGCGGAATGAGTATGTCACCACATCTATTTATCGGCCGAGTTCGCTCTTGGCGTCTCATCTAAAGAAAATACGTTACAGAAGAATTAGAGACATATAAGTAGTACCTTGTAGTGGTCGAAAGTAGCTACCTAGTGAATTGCAGGTATGCCAAAAATGGGAGGCTTTCACTTGATCACGCTGCGATGGACGGCCGCCGCCACGGTGGTGTGGCTCCGAGTTAATTTGCCAAAAAAAACAACCGTCCGCTTCCTTCCCCTCAATTGACGGATTCAGAGTGGGCGGCGCGTCCGAAATGTCTGCATACGTTTAGACCTAGTGATGGCCTAGCCGGGAATCTACTGCGACGGCGCGGACGACCTACTCTAACAGGATTGTCGAAAAGAAATATAGGCTGAAGGGGTATTATTAGGTACTCCAGTAATGCGCTGTGATATCTCGAAGCATCGACGCGATATTAGCAGCATATTCCAAGGCCTTGGCGGGGATATTCGTGGTTTTGATGTGTTGCCTCCCAAAAAGTAGTCCAGTGAATGTCTGGCTGAAACATCCCCCTCCCAAATGCCGTAAGATTCATTCACATTGCGCGCATGATAAGCAATTGGTTTTAGAGGTGGATTCCTATGTCCATTCGAATATTCCGTCTGAGCAGCCAGCTCAACCTCTGTCCTCGGACCCGGAGCCCCAAGACAGGGTAACACCATACATACCACACGCATAGACACGCATATGCAGGGACTTGGGTGATGCAAACGTAGCACAGGAAGCTCAGGCGTCGCCAGCCAGGTAACCAACCAACCACCAGCGGCCCTGAACTCGGCTTCGATCTCGGCATGTATGCGTAAAATGATAGATCACGCGCAGCCCCGATGGGACCAGCGGATGGATGGGATGATGGTGGCGTTTTCCTCCGCAGCCCGTACGTGCACATGAACGAAACAAAGGAGAAGAAAGAAAAAGAAAATGCCCATAACCAAGTGCGCCGGCGCCATAAATAGCAACCCACCGACGTCAGAGGCGTCCCGTTCCGGGCCCCGGCTGCCCTCGGTATTGTGTAACATGGTGTTTTCCGGGCTCGGGTGTCCAACGGAGATTCCATCATCCTACGCTCCGAAGCTTTGTATTTGATGCCACGAACGGTAACAGAAGAGTACTGAACCATACTTGTATTCCCGAAAAACATGTGAGTGCTGTCTCGAGACGAATTAGCCCGGCAAGCGAACACGCTGTCGTGATCTCCGCGTAATGTAGTTGCACCGAAGTTTCCTCGGTGAAGGCGGCAGTAAGCCAGTAGTGGACCGGGTTGATTCCGAGTAAGCGGTCCCCTTGTTCGAAACAATTGTATGGAGTTGAGCGCAATATACGAAGTTCTTCAGGCAAGTCAATGATATCCAATCGTCGGAACCTTACTGGTGTTCGGTCCTTACGAAAGCACGCCGCAGTCTCGCCGTGCCTCACAAAGCTGTCGGCTGGCACTATGCTAATAATAGTAATTCAATCACAGCCTGCTAGAAAAACGCAGATATCTGAAGTAAATAGTTTTCAATTCTCTGCTGGGGAATCGTTTGAATGCAACTATGCCACATGACGAGCAACGCCTACGTACACACATGATGATATGATGATGATACCCTCTTCTTGTAGGCCCATGTGTCGAATCCAAACCGCCAAAAGCATTAAACGCCGTGTGGCTATGCCAAGCCATGTCCATTGACCCGTGGGCCGTGGGTAGTCCTAATATGCTGTAAGCCACGAAGCGGCACTGGTATAAATCTTTTCAACACCCGAATCCACGATCCGATCGTACGCCACGCCATGATATGATAAAAACACATGCAAAATAGTACCAACCGGGCCGGAGTACCGGAGGTCATGCGCTCGAGTCTCCTTTCTTCTCGATGGGGTGTCTAACCAGGCACAAAGGCCCAAGCGAGGTCGTTGCCAATAACAAAATCGGCCGGCCGTCTTGCCGCTATCTTTGAACGTCGCTGTTCCCCGTTCATCCTTCGCGAGTAATATCCTCCTAGGCCAGCGCCTGGTTTCGACTCGGGGTATCCTTCAAGATGTTTGAGTTCGGGTGGTCGGTCTAGATGTACTCCATCTAATCGCCACAACCTTGAGGATCGTTTATTTTCGACCTCGAGTGGTAGTAGAAGTTATTTTTGACGTCGACATCAGGTCGCCGATATACTTTTGCAGGAACTTGTTGTTGCTGTCTAATTTGTCGTGCTCCTCTTTAACTGCCTCGATCCGGTGGAAAATCATGAGAAGCGACTCTTGTAATGCTTTGGCATGTCTAGAGACCCTATTAGTCAACTAGGTCTCTACATGTTAACAAGCTATTTCCAACATTACGCACCTACGCAATTCCTCTCTCGCTTCTTTACCCATAATCTCAAGATCGCGACTCGTTCTCCGAGGGCTCATTGACCTCACATCATTCGGCGCAAACCGCGTCTCGACCGGACCCGAATCGGAAGAATCACGAGAATCCCGGGGGACAATGATAGTACCGCTGCTCTTCCTACTATGGAACTTTGGCCGAGCCGGGACAGGAGCATGGATATCCCGATCCTCGTCAGACGATCCAGATGAGGAATCCGACCGGGGAGGATCAGGCTTTGTGAAGGTATTTTCGTCGCCCATAGCGCGTCGGGATGGTGCTACCGTAGTAGTATTTCAAGTTAATGGTTGCGACGCTCCAAATATGTACTTGTCGATATTATCGTGCGCAACCGTGGATATAGATATGGTTCTCGGCGGTTGGATGGTAATAAAAATAATAAAGTTCCGGCAACGGTATGATAGGTAACTCGTAATACCAATCCTCCGTCACCACAAACCTTATTATCCGGCCAGCCAAGAAGGGAAGAGTTGCCACCATTCAGAAAAAAAAAATAAAGATATACAATAAAATGAGTGACAATGGAATTCAGCAGTTTAGTATGAATAATGGAAATGGTGTGCGGTCCCTTTTTGTTTCTTTCAAAGCTTGGTTGTAGAATGAATGTAGCGAGGATTGTGGTGCAGCATCAATGCGGGCAGCCCGTAGGTGAAAAAAGAGCAGAGAAGGGTAAGGGCCATCGGGCTGCGGCAATGGATGTCGAAATGAGTGGAAGGGTCCTCCCAGCAAATTGAGGCGGGGCGGGGGGCGCCAGTGTTATTGCGACAAGATGAGAAAGAGGGTAAATCCACAGCTTCGTGGTAGCGATCGTCAAGCAAGTCAGGACTTCTCTCTTCCCTAGCACCCCGTTATTAAGAATAGGTGGGACTCACTTGGACAGTATGCACAATCTATGCACCTAACCCTAACTTTGCATCGGTATAGTGAGGTTAAAATGCTTAGCTTAGCCCCCCTTTGCTAGATACCCAACCTGAGATGCTTGCATACTTACGTGCATTTATGCGGTTAGTACGTAACTTTTGGAAGTTAGGGCTTAAATAATATCGTTGCTTTATTTACATGTATGTGCTGTATGTACATTTTAAACTCACACAGCCAGAGGGCTCAACCATCAACCTTGACACCTAAGAGGTCGACAGCAGGGCGCGCTTCAAAAAAAAAAAAAACGGTTCCTGGTGATGATACCTGCGCGCGAAAAGACGGAAAAGCGCGATGTCACCAAGTGGGTAAACGGACACTGCTTAGGCAGACAGCCAAACAAATGGAAGATGCGGGTCGTTAGCTGAAATACAACTGTCACACAATTACCTACTATATCAACTGATCGGCACCAATACCAGGTGTTCAAGGAGCACCACCAGATGCTGCCGCAGGTGTCCTTGTCTTGTTTAACACGATGACACTAACGGGCTATTCGGTGTAGAATCTCGCAAACAGGTAGGTAGGATGGGACACGAAGAGATGGTTCTCCTTCGTGTCCATCCATATTGGTGGCGATAGGTTCAACCTTACCAAGCGCAACGGGATACCTATGTACTTCGTAGTATCAACGCTTCCTGTTGGTAGAAAAAGGTCCCCTACGTACGCCAGACCCGGGCAAGCGAGTTAGGTACCAAAGGTATGGAGTGAGCAACTTGCACGTGGCAGGGGATGCATCAGATAGGCATCTCCTTGAAGCTACTGGGTTCAAGGGGGCCGGCTTCGAGCCGAAGGAAAAAAAATTGCACGCATCTCCCTATTATGACGTCCCCACAGTGTGTGCACCGTATCTAGAGCTTATTACCATGTAGGCATATAGACATAGATGCTGCGATAATTAGGTAGGTACTATAGACAGCAATAGAGATTTCCTATCTCGACCCGTATATACACGTTCTAAAGTCCCACTAAACTCCGCTTCCATTATCGTGGAATACAAATTCACCCTGCAACCTAGCGATGGACTTACGCGGATATAATAATGGCAATGGAATATACCGATTCACTCATTTAAAGCCGCATTCCCCCGGCATATCGGTGTCCAAGTTTTGAAATGCAGAAGTCCTTGCGATCTGCATGCAGGGCAACATCCTCGAAACAAACCGGTAAAAGTGCTCTGAAGGAGAAAGATACCTATGCAATGTGGAAAGCTGGATACTTGCTATTAACGAGGCCCGATGGGGATTCTTATGGGGCCACGAGGTTTGATTGCAGATGAGCGCTTGTGACGCCATTGTTGCGTTATGATTGGCCAACACTAAACATGTCATGGGGCAGGAAACAAGGGGTTACCTAACCGACAGAACCTCTAAGTGGCTCTTGCTCATTCTGTGCTAATGGGAAAAGGGTGTGGGATTTTCGGACAAGTCTCCTTCGAGGCTTGGCAGAGCTCTCCCCGCCCAATCCCATTTTGGGGTTCGAACAGACGTCTTCTTAACACGGCAAGTGTGAGCCGATTGACTGTGCGCTTTC
This sequence comes from Monosporascus sp. CRB-8-3, assembly GCA_004155055.1. Classification (NCBI taxonomy): domain Eukaryota; kingdom Fungi; phylum Ascomycota; class Sordariomycetes; order Xylariales; genus Monosporascus; species Monosporascus sp. CRB-8-3. Next base: position 6,145 of record QJNZ01000648.1, read on the forward strand.
CCACTACACATACGTAAGGGGCTTGCATGGGCTGGGGTGGGCAAAAAAGGGCTTGGGCGCAACGCCTACTCCACCCTTCGAGTTTCGTGGAGAACTGATTGTCATCCCGAGTCTCATTAATAAGTTCATATGAACTTTTGACTCGGTAACGAAGGCGCGGTTGCAATACATATTCTGGAGAACACCAGAGGGCCAGTTGCCGTCAGACGCGTGTGTGCTGGTTAGTGCATAAGGTATTATGAACCTCGCGAGGTAAGTTTGAATGAAATACGGAGCAAAATACTCCGAAGAATTCGCCTAGAGCTCGACTCCATCCGTCTTCGTAATACCAGGCTCAGACTGAGGAAAGCTTGGCCTGCTACCTACATACATCCCTAGGTAGTGTGGCTGCATTGGTCCGCCCTATGCATGATAATACCGCCAACTAAAATCTACAGCAATAACAAACGACAATGATGCTTAAACAAGACCCCGTCGCCGTCGGCCTGGAGTTAAGCCGGCAAGGTTAGATGTCTCGTCTCGTTCGGCACCTAACCTAATACGAAATAGAGTTGTTCGGCGCTGGGTTCTGGCGTATTCTACGGAGACGATGGGAGACTTCCCCGTGACGCCGGTTGGGCTTGCAAGGTAACCTGCCTTGCCAGCCTACCTGTTTGCTTCCACACACACCCCAATGGAAAACGTCAAATATCAGGTGCAGGTGTATTCGATGTGTTTCAAACCAACTCAAGGCGTGTGGAGGGACCCCTAAAGTAACAATGAATCAAGAGGCTCCCCTAGTGATAAACACCGGCTGGCATTTTTGCTTAATACTGCGGAACGGCCAAACTGATGATTACCTCCCATCAAATGCCTGCCACGACAGGACCCCCACCTGCCTTTCCTGTCTTCCTCGACTTGCCATTCTTCACAATATAATCGTGGCGTCGTAAAGCGAGCCTTAAGGATGGAGAAACGGCGTTGTCTTTCTCTTGCAAGCAATCATTCCTCTCACCGGTGTTCCGGTCAAGATTTGCGCATGTGCCCAAATTCCAGCCGCGGGAAAAGCGAAAATCTAATGGTCCAGAGTGAACAGTGACAGACTAACCAGAAGAGCTATAGGCCGTCGAACCATCTGTACCCGCCTATAAAGATCTTCATCATACGCATGCGTTAAGCACACCGAAAAGAAAGGACCAGCTGCTGGTACCATAAAAAGATGGCAGGATAAAACGTGTTTCTCTACTATCATTGCACGGTACAGCCAAGACCAGGGATGGGCACTTGGCACCGGCCAAGCCGCTCTTCGCGGTTAGTCACAAACTTTTCTGGCGATACTTCCAAATCGCACATATGTATCTTGCAAATAAGCGCGAATACCTAACTGGGCAGTTGAGCATACCCTTCATTCTTAGTATAAGACCCCGGCGGTTGTTGCAGCTGACGGTTCCTGGCAGCAATCAATTGCTAAGGCTGGTTGCTACATACATACCGATATATTTGGCGGACATAGAAGGTTTTAGGTACTGACGGTATGTAGGTTTCAAGGGGTCGCTTGGGGTTATATCCGTGTATCGTACCGTGTTCACCCTCCAATACTGCCCCGGGGCCCTTGTTTTCCGACCGATCGCCCATCGTTTTATCGCTCTCGTAGGAAGGTGCATTTACCAATTCTCATTATTGTTCTCGTTGGGACCCTAAGCGCCTTTAGCATCGAAGTGCTTACTGTAGACTTCAGCCGACACCTATCACAACAGTGACCCTTCAGGATTGGATGGAAACACATTTACGGTGACCAGTCAACGCGTCCGAGGATCATCAATGCCCCCGACGCGGATGCATGATGTGAGGCTTCAACCCCGGCCCCCAAGGGCGACATTGCAGGGCTCGCTCGGCGACGTCCTCTCACCATGATAAGACTAGACATCGGCCTCCCTCCCCCGCCCGAGTAACGTTTCTGGGGTCGCAGCTTTGGCAGAAGGCTGCGAGCCTTTGATCCTTCGGAACCTATTATGTAACCCACCCTTGCGTGCTTTTGATCATCCTATTGGGCTAAAATCAGACTTGTCAGATACCCATAGCTCATCCCGTACATCATGATAACGGTTGTGACATCACTCTGGTATCGGCTCGAAGCTGTTGTACTCTCCTTGGTGCATGTAGTCGATAATCGCATGTCGTGCTACGAAGTACAGAACCCAGAGCAGCAGCAAGGCAGTACTTATTGGTCCCGGCCCGTGGAAATCCGAGAAAGTCTGTAGGTACATAGTCCGTATACCTAACCTCATCTGGGTCTCGAAATAAGCGAATATTCGTTGGGCACTCGAGGAAGTCAGCAAAAGTATTTAGGTACGAAGGATAATCGAGTACTGTTACGTCACTACATACATTGTACTAAATTAATAAGTTAATATTAGAATCTGTTTATGCACGATTCATAATCTGCTAAGTGCATGAATACGGTGTACATTCATCGAATTTTTCAATGCGCTAAAAAGCATCAGCCGGATAAACCTCTGGGACAGCTCCAATTTTTCGTATGTGATGCGTGCAGAATCTGGGACCATCGCTGCATTCTCCAAGCTTTCACCTTACTCCTATGTCAGTCTGCTTGCAGGTGTACTTTCTGTACGGAGTACCTTGGGGTTCGATTTACTGGATGCGTACGCCATGTATCCAGCATTGGTGGTGGATTGGTTTTATCCTCTTCCACTCCCTTATCACTCCCTCGAGAGTTCCAACCTCATATGTTGGCGGTATATGATTGCCTCGTTGCCCGTTTTTCTATTTACCATCATAGTTGCCTAATGCCTGCTTGCATACCTACGTTGGCATGTCCATTATTGGCCATCACACAATCATACCCCTTCCCGACCGCGGCTTCACCAGCCCATGTGTCAATGCCAGCGAGTGCCTCACCGACACGATTCTTCTTCGCCGATCTTAACACTATCTAACAATTTCCACCAATCATCCACTGACGCAATAGGCGGCACTTCGGCTGATCGTCAGCTTCTTTTGCATCTCGTGAATTTCCGGAGGCTTTCGATATATATTTCCTCTGCCTAATACCCGTCACGAGATACTAGTCGCCGTAGTTTGACCGCCGCCCACCCCCGACTGCCTCTCTGCCCTTTTCTTCAGTCTATTTTGAGGACCTGATGCGCCTGGCTGTGGAGCGCACCAAGTGAAAGTGTGTCATACACATACTGCCATATCCGGTACATTGTGTTAGCCTAACGACCACCACCACGGTTGGGCATTTCCTCCGTACAGTAAGCATACTTTTGACCATGTTAAAAGCATTCCGAAGTGGAGCGAAAGAAGCCCACAATGCATTGAGGTAAGGTTGTAGTAAGAATAATTGACACATCCATGACCCATAGAAAACTACTGAGTGCGTCAATTATTCTTACTCCACCTTGAAATGTTACCAGGGAACTTCCAGTAGCTGGCCGAATACGGTAAGCGGAACACGTGGTAATGCTAGGGCGTTGCTTAGCTGGTCCGATGCACTCTGCTAACCGGTTACGTCTTGCACAAGGCCTACAAGAAATTAAATATACTCCGCATGGTTGCCTCATGCCTCGAATACATAGTGTCTTTATTCCAGCATATATTCTTTTCCCTATAAAGTCAAGTTCGGCTCGAGAGAGGGTCGCGCACTGACGAGGCTAGGTCCGAGAGAAATGAAAGCGGAGGCGATAGAAATGCAAATTGACCGACTACAAATGCCCGGGACGCGATTCCTAGTGACCGCCTTGATCGTCACATGGTTGAAAGTTCTGTCATCAGGCTGCATGGAGGAGTCTCGGTTGCACTAAAATCGTCACCCTGCGCCAAAATCACCGCGCGCTACTAGCAAAGAATATGGCCTGCGATGTGTACGGATTCTCAATACAATGACCACGCGACTCTGTGTAGCGATATGCCACAGCCTTTCTATTGCGGCAATGCCGTTTGTCTCCCTCGCCATACCATATGCCGCGTGACCTTCACATCTTTGCAACAGACCCCCCACTTCTATTCTCCGCGACTGCCAACGTCGGCGGGGTCGGCTCCACCTGTAGGGTGCCGGGCGTAGTACCCGGTCAACCCGTTGCCTCTAGGCACACCTCCGGCGAAGACTGGAACCTCGCATCTGGCAGCCGGAGGGAGAAGTTGGATGGTTGGCAAACCCGCGTCTGTGATACGTTTCCAAACCGCCGTACAAATCATTGCGCTGCGCTATAGGTCACAGGGAGTAATCTGCCTACTAACCCACCGCCGTAAGAAACCTATCCTGTACCTGGCCTCGATTTCAGCCGCCCGGGCATCGTGGGAACTAGTGCTATTGAAGACCACAGGATTAACTGGTCGGCCAAAAGACAGGAAACCAGCATGCTTGGGTGTTTGAGAATATAGGATATCGGATGATTATCTAACTGATCCCCAGCCTGCGGACCTACTATATAGTCGACTTATGCGGCATTTCCCCCTCGCAGGCTTTCCAGCGAAACCCTGCTGGAGAGCTTCAGGAGAAGGCGTGGGGGCTACTAAGCTCGTCGTTGTCAGAGAGCAGCAAGCGATTAAACGAAGGTCATGGTGATCGATTGCCGGGAGATCTGCTCGCTTGGAGAAGATCTCGCCGGCTGAACCCGAAATGCGGAGCAAGCCGTCGTCTGGCTGACTAGATGTACAAGAGGCAGCGACTGTTCGATAATCACAGGTGGTGGACAAAATATATTGTCGCACTTTACTTCCACACTTAAACCTCAGGGAACTAATATCAATAGATAAGACATTTTATATCTGCCGACTTCAAGAATATACATTACTTATAGGTTAATAACTAAGCAAATTAACAATATTAATAGCTTTTTGAAAGCGTTTTAGTTAAATTTTTACGGCTTTTGCAAAGAGTTGTGCTATTCGCACATTAGTTTTTTGTATGGGAGCCATACATTACTTTTTTTACACCTGCCACCGACCCGCCACCATTTCAGTTACCTCATAACACTTATTGCTTACTTTTAAATAACTTAACAATATAACGGCTTTTAAAGGATTTTTATAACTGATTTTAATCCTTATTAACTGTAGATAATAAAATTAACATATGTTTAATTTTGCGATTTTTTATTGCGAAGATACGTATAAGTAAAGTATAAGGTATAGGAGAAGGATATAACTGCAAAAAGAAAAAGGGGGTCGCTTAAAGTGTTTTAAATGGTTTAGCCCTGTAGCGTACCCTATAGCGCACCCTATAGCGCACCCTAGCGCACTTTATAGCGCACCTTATAGCGCACCTTATAGCGCACCTTATAGCGCACCTTATAGCGCACCTTATAGCGCACCTTATAGCGTACCAAATAGCGCACCTTATAGCGTACCAAATAGCGCACCTTATAGCGCACCATATAGCGCACCAAATAGCGCTTTGCTTAATAACGAAAAGAACGATTAATATTTTAACGCGTATATATCGTATTAGGACGATTATTATATGGTGTTTGTCGCTTTTATTAGGGTAATTGATTTATCGAAAAAGAAATATGATATTAAACGGGCCGTCAAAAATATGCCGGGCCGGTGGCAGGTGTAGAAAAAGTAATGTGCAGCTTTTATTAAAAAACTAATGTGCGAATAGCACAACTCTTTGCAAATAGTTATATCGGAATAAGGTGCTCTGAAGCAGTGTGGGGATGTGTCAATTATTTTGTCCATGACCTGAATCAGACGCGCTCTTGTTGCGAGTGCTGGGGAGCGAGCGACATTCTTTCTGGCACGCAACGCTCACTGGGGATGTTTTGAAATAACAGGGATTCTTGGTGCCCGAGGACAAACGTCCCAGTGATCCTCTAGTCCGAAGTCGACGGCTCGCACCTGTGTCGATCTTCTCCTGGCCGGTAATAGTTAGATAGATCGCCAGCCTGTGCGTGGATGGCACCTGCGGGCCCCCGTGCCTCTGCTATGGAGGCATTTAACACACGGGGCAAGGGCTCGAGTCTGCACAGGACATTATAATAACTCGTGTCGCTATCTCTGCGTCCCTGATATGTACTTGCTGGCGAGGAACCCACGAAAGGACGCCTCCTTTCTATGTCCGTATGAAGCACAGTGACAACAGGATGAGCAGCTTAAGCATTTCTTAATGGTAGTTAACTAGATGCGATACGTCGATGCCATCTTCTAAATCGTGGAGCACGTCGTGAATACATCATTCAGAACCAAGAGGACGCGGCGGAAGCTGGCGCGGGAGACCATTACACACTATAGTAACATTAACATTTTGTTCCATTTCTGGCAGTAGGACTTGGACGTGGATTATTACATTGTTTCCTTCCCAAGTGCGTATTCTCGCGAGCTTCCCTAAGTATCCGGGCGAGCACGCCGGTGTTGTTTGAGATTCTCAAAATAAAGACCGTATACTGCGATCGTAGGCTTGCCGGTTGCTAAGAAAACCATCCTTGAACCTCGCTTCCTGGGATTATTCACTGAGTAGGGTTGATCTTGATAGGAAGGAGCTGGAGTAATCCCTTACGGTAGGACAAATCTTCCAAACTACCCACGCCTACGGGTGCCGCTAAAAAAATAAAGAAAAGAAAAGAAAAGAAAAGAGAGAGGGAGGGGGGAGAGAGAGAAGAAGAAGAGGGAGGAGGAGGAGGAGGATTTTCAGGAGCTGACCTCGAGAAATATGCTGGTTAGGTGTAGATGAGGATAGGGCAGGGCAGGGCGAAGGAGAGGGACGCTTGAGAATGACTATATTATATAATAAACTCTCTTTAAGAAAGATGAAGGTGACTAAAAAACGTTAGATGGACTTTGTCCATGTCGGTTTGTAAGTCTCTCGAGCTTAGATGATCAAGCTCAGGGGATGTTGCCACCATGATAGGAAGAAACGTGGACACAGATCTTAGACGGCGTGCGGCAACCATCGGGAGAAATGTCTCTATAAAGATAAACGGTCCAGGAAAGCTTACTTGATTCTGCTGCGTTAGAAATTTCAGTTCCTATAAGAAGACGCAGTACTGCGTTTGTTGTCCCATTCCTTTTTTAAGATTTATCTCAAATCCATACCATTAAATGACTTGCACCTTATCTACTTGAACTAGTCCTCCAATTCTGCTCTTTACAAGACTCATATATTGAGTGCTCAACTCTGCCTAGGAAGTAATACCTTTCTCGATGTCTAACTCGCCTCCTTTCCGACTGGTCCCGTGAATTCACTGCTGCGAGGAATGAGCACGAAGTACTATGGAACAGATCTCGGAATGCTCTTGTGCATTGCTGCCTTCGACCATGGACCGTCTGGTGCCTAAGAAATGGCAAAGGCACCTGCCTACGCGGTGCAGCTAGAGTGCTGACGAGGTGCAGATTGCGTTCAGAGATACAGAAGGCCTGAGATACCTGAGCTAGATGCTTCGGTCGTCAAAATTACGCTCGGAGATTTTGAACCTCTCTGCTTCCGGGCGAAGAAAAAATGGTTTTGATCTGTCTGTGAATTTCATCTCGGAAACGAGGAAGGTTGTCTCCGCTTTATTTTCTAGATGGCCACAAGGCGTTAGTACCAACAATTTTTGCTTAGTATTGACGCCTTGGGGTCCTCTAGCGAGTATGGAGACATATATGTTGGAAAGGGGTAACTAGGCAACCCTACGTTCGTATATTTTATATATACTCCCCAACTCGTTCTGGAACATAAGTCGGACCCCCCCCCTCACGCTCCACCCCCCCAACGCGCCACCATTTCCCATACAAAATCCACAAAATCGCGTATTTATAATTAATTAACTAAAATAGATATAAATAAATAATTGCCAGTATAAAATTAACTAAAAAATAATAAAAATAATATATTATTTATATATCCTGTTTTTAACGTTAATACTAAGAAATAAACGGTTAAGTATTTAAACAAATTTCCTTAACATTTTCCCATACAAATTACTAACAAATTTATTAAAGTATAAATCTTTAAGTAACTAAATAAAGAAAATAGATAAAAATATAAATTTTAAATATAATATACGCTTTTATAAATAGATTATAAATTTTTAAACTGCACGTTAATATTCGTTTCTATTATAAAGATATTTAATATTATGTTATTATTTCGAATTTTGACCTAAAAATACTATATCTAATTTTACTTTTTAGATAATAATTAATTAAATAAAATACATATATATATATATATATAAATCCGGCTGAGTTATATAAAATAAACCCTTAATTTATGTTAATAATTTTTATTAATAAGTTTTATTAATAATTCAGTTTATGCAAGGTAAAATATTACAATTTTCATTTTATGCTAAAAACGCATATAAAATCAAACCTTTTACTTTTTAATACGGTATTACATAACCTACTTATTACATAATACATAAATAATTTTTAGAAATATATTTAGTAAATATTTAATTAAATTCAAAAACCCTTTGTTTTTATTATTTTTATTGGATTTATAATAATGTTTTGAAAATATAGTGATTTTGGCGATTTGTATGGGAAAATGGTGGCGCGTTGAGGAGGTGGGGCGTGAGGGGGGGGTCCGACTTACGATGTAAATCGATTGTTACGTGTCTGTCCTATTATAGCAACTGAAAATTGCGAATAATCAGAATTACGGTACTCCTTGGCCAGCTTAGAAATGGCTTATCATGAATGATTGGTATACACTCTGCCCCTTTAATTTTGTTGTTCTCTACTTCCTGGCCCTCGCAATGCCCTGGAGTGGCCACGCTCACTGAAATAGCATCTTGCTCCTATGCTGTATCGAGGGGGATCATTCCTACACATTGCTTAACTGGTACTAGTGGCGACAGGTAGGCTTGGTGGAGCGCTCTTATGAATATCCGGCACACTTCTCGCACACTGTCTTTCCGAGTGATTGATTGTACGTGATCCGTATGGCTCAGCATTGTCAGACGAGGAATCGTGCTGATATAAAAGGCTTGAATGGGGCAGGAAGGGCAGCTCTTACTAATCACTTCTCAAATGCCATTCAGTAGCTTATTCCGTAAATGCTGCCCGGATTTAATTAGAGCTCCGAGATCTTCATAATAGCTCACAAGTGTTCATTTCCAGAGAGCATGGTTAAAGGCCGGATAGCTGCAAACCAGTTCGTGGGATGTCCAGGAAATAATATAACAATTTCTATAAGACCATGAAATCATACACTAATGTATATATAACTGAAGGAAGATAATTTATCAGGTTCACCTCTAAAAGGTCTTGGATAGAAAATAAAGGTGACTAAGCCCTTTTAAATATATAGAAAGATAGTTATGCAAGGTCGTTGGGTTCAAGCCGTATTATCCAGGCTGAGCTAAAGATACGAAGTAATTACACCAATAATTAACACGATAGATACTCTACCCAGTAATAGAAAGATAGTTATAACTAAGAGAAACTTATACTCGTAATATATAAATTAATTTCCCTTAGGTAATTAATTAATCGAAGTTAAAGTTTAAATATTTAATTATTTTTAACTAGGTTTAATATATTCTCTTAGCTGTTATAAATTAATAGCTGAAACTTATACGATTTTAAATATTATTTAAAAAAAAATATATAGTAACGTATTATATAAACTAACGAACTAAATAAACTTGTAAACCGTTTTTTAGCACCTTTTAATAACAAATTCGAATTAATTAATTATAACATATTAAATTAAATAAAATTAATCGGATTTTTTTTATTAAACGTTTTTATAATTTTTTTACAAATATACGTATTATATCCGGGCTTACCGTAAACGCCATATTTCCGTTTTTTCGTTTTAACCCTTTTACGACGATTACTTTTAATAAATATTAGCTACATATTTTTATTACTTTTTTTTTTCGGCCAGGAAAGTTTATCTTTTTTATATAGTAAATATCCCTTTTTTTTGAAAACGATTATTTTTGGTTTTTCGACGTTTGCTTAAAATATAATTCGTTTCGCATAATTAAGTAACTTTTTTTCGAAAAAAAAAAACAATTTCGTATAAAAATAATAAGTTACTTTTTGTTAAAAGATTCGCCGATTTAACCATTTTTATCGGCGAGCTACCCTGGTAATTTTTAATTCTTTTTTACAAATAACGTTTTTATTTTATTATTTTTTTAATATTTTTAAAAGTTTTTATAAACGGGGAATAAATAAAACCGGCGGAAGTTAACGGGAAAACGGTTAACGTAAATATAATTAAAAAAATTTTAAGTTCGGAAAAAACGGTATTAAAATCGAATAAAATAAAACCAGTTTTTGTAAATCCGAATTTAATATTATCGGACGTTATAATAATTTTAAACGTATCGTAAAAACCGGCAAAAAATTTTTTTAACGATATAAATATAATAACGTTACATTAAATTTTTAATATATAACGAATAAATACGTTTTAAAGGAAAAAAATAAAATATGTTAAAAAATTAAAATTTATGTAAAAAATACGTAAATATATAAAATATAATAATATCGTAATTAACGTAATATTTTTCGAATTTTATCGAATAATAATTTTCGTAACCGTCGAAAATAAAAAAATGTTTTAATTTTTTCGTATACGTTTAAATATATTAATCGAAATATTAGATTTATTTTAAATTTAATTCGTTCGTTATTTAATTATTATTATTTAATGTAATTTTTTAATCGGTTATTAATAATAAATTATTACGGAATTAAAATTTAAAATATTCTTTTTATAATAATAATAAATAACGATATAATTTAATTTTAGGAGTTAACAATTTAAATAATTATAATTTTTTTTTATTAAGCTTATATAAATTTTTTACGTTTTTCGGTATTAATAATTATTATATTCGTTATTATAAAAAACCTTATTAAAAATCCAATTTTATCAAAATTATAAATATCTTTTTTTATAATATTATATTTTATAATAATAACCTAAATAAATTCGAATTATTTGCAAAATATTTCTGAATTTTCGTATAATATTTTTTAATAATCGATTTTTCGATTTAAATACGTTTCGAATTTTTTTTGCCGTTTAATAAAATTAAATATTTAATTAACTTTAATATGTTCCGTAATACGTTATGTAAATAGCAAATTCGCTATATTTTTAATATATTAATACCAAATAAAAAACGTTTACGTATTTAAATTAAGGATTTATTCGATAATAAATTTTTTTTTTCGGTCGACGTTAATTTTCGTAAATAAGAAATAATATTAATTTAAGCGTATTAACCGTAATATCGGGTTTTTAAAATAAATTCGGGAACGTTATATATAAAATATAATTTTTTAAAGTTAAATTTTAAATTTCGTTTTTTAATTTAAATAGCTAAATTTATCCTAAATTTTTTTATAAAACGTTTTATATTACAAGTATTAAAAAATTAACGATTAAAATTAAGTAATTAAGATGTTAATAAAAACAGTTCGCGAGCTTGTTTAATTCGTAAGCTTATATAGTACGTTAATAGTTTAAAATAATAAAGAGAAGAATAAAATAAAAGAGTATAAAAGATACGTAATAAAGAACGTACTTTTTACGATATATTTCCGAAATTTATAATAAAATAAAAACTTATATTTTTTATTATTATAACTTAATATTATACGGTTAATTTATAAAGGCTTTATTAGGAAATTAACTTAGTAACTTAATATTTAAAATAATTTAAGGTGTAAATTAAGAAAAATATAATAAAAAATTAATTAAAAAAACGGGAAATAATAGTCTTTAATTATTAAGAAATTATAAAAATAAAGTATTTTTTAAAAGTTTTTTTTAAATTTTTAAAACAATGTTATAAAAATTAATAAAATTCTTTATAATTATTACTTTAAGAAGCGTTTATTTCACTTTAACTTTTTATAACCTAAATTTCGTATAGTTAATATATTACGACCCGATTAAAACGACCTCCGAGGACGGTCGGGCCAAGCGGTAGGACAACTCCGATAAGGTCACGTAATTAGAAATGCTTAGCGAAAATCGAACTAAGCATTAATAATTATTACTAAGCACCCTTTACTACCGCTTAATAAGGATTAAACTAAGTAATACTAAGCTATAGAAAACTAAAAAAGATATATATACTTATTATTTCTATAATTCAAATAATACAAGCTTATAATATAACTTAATTACCTTAAATACTCTTAATATTATTAAACGTAATAAAGTTATCTTTATTACTTAAACTCTTATAATATAACTGCTAATATAAATCGTACGACTTAGTTTAATAGTTAGTTAACTAGTTTAGTTATTATATAATAATTATAAACGTTAACGTATTTTAATTTCGTAATTAAATATATTATTCCTTCGATAATTAGCTATATTATTTACTAACTATTTTTATAAATCATTTATTTTTTATTTAGTTTTATATGTATAACTTTAAACAGTTTTTATATAAAAAAGATATTTTAACGATTTATAAAAAGGTTAATAATTTTATTTTCGCATTTAAAACAGTAATTATAATTCATTTATTTATTTTTAAACGATAAGATTATCGAAAAGAAATAATACGAAATTTTAAAAACTTTTATAAATAAGATTATTTATAAAGAATATATTATTTACGTATAATAATTATATATTAAAGTTTTTATTATTACCGTATTATATAGTAAAATAGCGTATATAATAATTATAAAATATATTAAGCTTAGATTTTTATTACATTTAAATAAGTATTAAATATTTCATATAATAAGATATCTATTCTTTTAAAATATAACTTTTTCGACGTTTTAAATATTTACCTGTTATATTTTAAAGATTTTTTTATTAAGAATTTTAAAGTAACGTTTTTAAGTTTTAAAGATTCGAATAATAAATAGATTTTTAATAGATATTTTATCTTAATTATAATTATTTAATTTTATAATTATATAAGATATATATTAAAAAAAATTATAACTTTTTAAAGTTATTAATATAAAAACGTAATTTTAATATCGTAAAAGGCTTTCGTATAAGAATATATACTATTAGGTATCTAGCGTAGCTAATCCATCTACTATATATATACATATTAGTTCTTATAAACGCGACCGGAAAGTACTTTTAAAAACCGTACCTTTTAAAAGGCCGGATAAAAAACCCGATTAATAAAAGTTTTTTAATACGGTAATAAATATAATTACGTATACAATTAATTTAATTAATACCTAAAGCTATTAATTACTCCAGTTGTTACCGACATAATAACGGAACCGAAACTTTAATAATTTAACTCCTTTAAGCTTAGCGTTACCTAAAAAAACGGTAACCCAAACTAGATTTAAACCAGCTATCTTTTAAAACTAACCGAAATAAAATATTTAAACCTGTCGTAATTAAAAAAGACACCCAAGCTCGCAATTACTAAGCTATTAAGTTAAAAGGCTTTCGTATATATTATATTATTAATATAAAAAATAACGTTAATTAATTATTAATTATAATATTTAAATTATTCGAAATAAGTTTTAAATTTATATTTTTTATATATTAAATAAGTTTTATTATTATAAAAACAGTAATTATTTAAAGTTATAACGTATTATATAAACTTGTAAGTTAAATAAGCTTTTAAGCCGTTTTTATTAATATTTTAATTACTTAACTTTAATCGTTAATTTTTTAATATTTATAATATAAAACGTTTTATAAAAAAATTTAAGATAAACTTAACTATTTAAGTTAAAAAACGAAACTTAAAATTTAACTTTAAAAAACTATATTTTATATATAACGTTTCCGAATTTATTTTAAAAGCCTAATATTACGGTTAATACGTTTAAGCCGATATTATTTCCTATTTACAAAAATTAACATTAATCGAAAAGAAATTTATTATCGAATAAATCCTTAATTTAAATATATAAATATTTTTTAATTAATATTAATACGTTAAAAATATAATAAATTTATTATTTGCGTAACGTATTATAAAACGTATTAAGGTTAACTAAGTACTTAATTTTATTAAACGGTAAAAAAAATTCGAAACGTATTTAAATCGAAAAATCGATTATTAAAAAGTACTATATGGCCCAATAGCTCAGTGGTCGCAAGCCTGGGTGTCTTTTTCAATTGCGACAGGCTTAGGCACCTTATTTCGGTTGGTCTTAAGAAATAGCTGGTTCAAATTCAGCTTGGGCCACCGTTCCTTTAGATAGCGCCAGCCTAAAGGAGCTAAATCTGGAACTTCGGTTCCGCCACCGTATCGGCGACAATTAAGGGGTGGCTGGTAAGACCAGTCACGATTAGGGGCGATGGGAACCAATTAATTAATCGGGTGTATTTTACCGTTAATTGCCGTGTTACATAACCCGCATTGCGTTTTTCCGGCCTTTGGCCAAGAAGGGACGGTTTTTAGGGGGTGCTCCCCGGTCGCGTTTGTAAAACCAGTTTGTGTATATACTTAGTGAATGGATCAGCTCCTTGTATGTATGTATGCCCTCATTTTAACGTAGTGAGCTTGCGAACGGAGTGGACGAGGGTTATTATGTCGAAAATTTATTTCCCTTGGAGCCGATTACCGTATTTGGATCTTGGCACGTCCTAAATAGGAAGGTTTCGGCAACACCTGCCACCGTCCTGCCGCCACCTGGCATGTCCAACGTTAACTGCCCCGGAGGCACGGGGGGGCTTCGCCCCCCCGCCTAGGGTATGTATAGTCGACGTACGGCTAATGCTGTTAAAACGAGGGCATATTGTACTTGCCGCGGCAACGCGGTAGCCTCACGTATAGCTAGATACCTCAATGGCACTTTACCTTGAAAAAGTACTATACGAAAATCCAAAAATATTTCGCAAATAATTCGAATTTATTCGGGTTATTATTGTAAAATATAATATTACAGAAAAAGATATTTATAATTTCGATAAAATTAAATTTTTAATAAGGTTTTTTATAATAACGGGCATAATAATTATTAATACCGAAAAACGTAAAAAATTTAAATAAACTTAAAAAAAAAATAAAAAAAAAAGTTTTAATTATTTAAATTATTAATTCTTAAAATTAAGTTATACCATTATTTATTATTATAACAGGAAAAAATTATTTTAAATTTTAATTCCGTAATAACTTATTATTAGTAGTTAATTAAAAAATTATATTAAATAATAATAATTAAATAACGAACGATTTAGGTTTAAAATAAATTTAATATTTCGATTAATATATTTAAACGTATACGAAAAAATCGAAACGTTTTTTAATTTTTAACGGCTATAAAAATTATTATTTGATAAAATTCGAAAAATATTATATTAATTACGATATTATTATACTTTATATATTTACGTATTTTTCGTATAAATTTTAATTTCTTAACGTATTTTATTTTTTTCTTTTAAAATACGTTTATTCGTTATATATCGAAAACTTAATATGATATTATTATATTTATATTATTAAAAAAAAATTTCCTTACCAGCTTTTATAACGCGTTTAAAGTTATTATAATATCCGATAATATTAAATCCGGATTTGCGAAAATTAACTTTATTTTATTTAATTTTAATACCGTTTTTTCCGAACTTAAAATTCCTTTAGTTATACTTACGCCGATTATTTCCTTATTAACCTCCGCCGGTTTTATTTATTTCCTGCTTATAAAAATCCTTAAAAATATTAAAAAATAATAAAATAAAGACGTTATTTATAAAAAAAGATTAAAAATTATTAAGGTAACTCGCCGACAAAAATCGTTAAATCGGCGAACCTTTTAATAAAAAATAACTTATTACTTTTATATAAAGTTATTTTTTTTCGAAAAAAAGTTACTTAATTACGCGAAACAAATTATATTTTAAATAAACGTCGAAAAACCAAAAACAAACGTCTTTAAGAAAAAAGGATATTTACTATATAAAAGGGATAAACTCTCCTGGCCGAAAAAAAAGGGGGTAATGAAAAAATGCAGCTAATATCCGTTAAAAGTAATTATCGTAAAAAGGTTAAAACGAAGGAACGGAAGTATAACGTTTACAACAAGCCCGGATATAATACGCATATTTATAAAAAAACTATAAAAACGTTTAGCAAAAAAAAAATCCGATTAATTTTAATTAATTTGATATATTGTAGTTAATTAATTCGAATTTATTATTAAAAAGTCCTAAAAAACGGCTCGTAAGCTTATTTAGCTCGTAAGCTTATATAGTACGTTATAAAACTTTTAAAACTTTTAAAAATAACTTAAACGTATAAATCCTTATTTTATATATTAAATTAAGTCGGGGAGACTTAGTTTTAATTAGTAGGTATCTAAAGAGACGGTTATAGGCAAGCGCATAATTAGAGCAAAATATAGAAAATAACGTAAATCTGTATTAATCGGTATTGAAACCGTAAAAGAAGAGTGTCGACGATGATAAACAACAACGGGGTTACGCCTAAAAGAAAAGAGCCTTTAAAAATACCCTTAAAGCAATAGAATTAATCAGCTAGCTTAAAGTTAAATCCCTAAACTCTGTATTATTTCAACCCTTTTTTTTTACGGTAAAATTCGTTCTCGACCTATGGTAAAAAACAAATAATAACTTAACGTAAATAACTTTTTAACGTTATAAGTATATGAAAACCTATTAATTAATTTAAATTCGCCTTCGCGGTTTATTCTTTAATATTTTTAACTTAAAATTTCGTCTTTTTCACTTCGTTAATTTCTCCTTTTACTTAGCTTTTTCTTTATTCTTCTATACCTTATTTTTAAAAAGATTATTAATAATCGATTTTTTATATTTCTTTTAACTAGGCTAACCTTAAATAAAATAAGGTTCCGGTCGTTTTTTAATACTTTTATAAACATCTTTTACTTATTTATATAACGTTATATACTTCTTTCGTAATATAACTTTAACGCATTAATTATTAAAAGGCGGACGTAATACGTATTTAACTTTTAAATTATAACAGGTTTTAAGCGGAGGTTATCGTAATTAAAATTCGTTAAAAAAACAAATTTAATTAATGGAAATATCAAGATTATATAAAAAAAAACGTATTAATAATAATATAAACTTTTTCGAAATAAACGATAAATATTTATTTAACCAATAATACCTAAGTACTTTTTTATTACCTATTTTTAAATATAATTTTAAATATTTCCTAATTACCGTAATAAAGCTATTAATTATTTTCATTTCGCTTTATAATCCTTTTTTTTTCTGTTTTTTATTACGGTAAATCTTTAACGATAATATAAAAAAATAGGTAATTTAAGCTTTACAAATCTATTTTTTAATTTACATAAGAATTTTAGTTTTTATAATATAAACTAGTAAATTATTAAAATTAACTTATTTTAATCCGTTATAATAAAATCATAATATTTTTTTAATTCGGGTTTTAAAAAAAATAATATTAAATAATATTAAGAAATACTTTAATCGGATATATAAGATACTTATTTAATAATTACAAGCTTTATTTTCGTCGACATGGATAATATTATATATTACGGTTTAAACGAAATCTAAAATAAATACCCGAATTATAACTTTTAATTTCTCGTTTATCGGAGTATAACATCGACGAGTAATAAAATAATCAGCTTTAAAAATATATACCAACTTATCCTTAGCAGAACCATAAGCGATAAAATATATTAAACCAATAATATTTTTTAATCGGAAATATTTTTTATCGTTTAAAAACATAAAAATCTTTTTAAAAAATATAATAATAACGTTATACCAAAACTCAGTTTTATCTTCGAACTTAGAAAATACTCCTAATAATTCCCAGGGTTTTCAGCCTAGATAATACGGCTTGAACCCAACGACCTTGCAAAAAAATAATAAAAAGGAACCGATTAAATCTTAAATAAAATATATACTATAAAAAGGAATTAAACCAGTAAAATCCATAATATAATTTCTTTATTATCCTTTTTATATTAATAATATAAAAAATAAAAACGTTAGCCGTTTAACTAAAATTACTTAATTAAAATTAAATAATTTTTTAACTTTAAATTTAAAGATATAATAAACGGTATTAAACTAATTAAATAGTATAAATACTTATAAGATAAATGTAAATAAATATTGATAAATAAAAGCTATATATATAAAAATATACAAATATATAAAAACTAAAAATATAATTAATAAATACTTACAACTATATATATATATAAAACGTTAAAAGATAAAACTAAACGGAAAATACAACTAATTAAAAAAATACAAAGCCCGTATAAACTTTTCCTAATTAAAATTATATACGCCGAGAAAATCCTAGGAAATTTTATTTAAAGTTATATAAAAAGGTATAATTAACTATTATAACTTATATAATTAGGTATATATACCGACCTTTTTCGTTCTTATACTTTTTTTGCAACCTTTTTTTATAACTTTATAACTTTTTTTAATACCGATTTCTCTTTTTAACTTTTCTTTTCTAATATTTATATATATACATATATATATATTTATTACATTAATTATCCCTATTATAAATTCCCGTTAACCGTTAAATTTACCTAAAACTTAAAGTTTTCGTATAAATAATAATTTAAAATAACTAGTTAAATCGTTAAAATATTTATCCTTAAAAAATAAACATATTTAAATTAAAGCTAATCCTATTATTAAACTTAATTACAACTTTTAAAAATTTTATATTATATTTACTTACCGTAAGAAAAATCTTTTTATATTAATTATTTTTACCTTTGTTAAATTTACTACCCGTTATTTTAATAAAACCTTAAAATTTAATTAAAATATTAAGCTTTTATATAACCCTAGTAATACCCGTAAACCTTAAAATCCTATATACTATTAAACACCTATTTATAACCTAGCTTTTCCCTTTTAATATCGGTACCGTAATATAACTTTTAATAATAAAGAAATACCTTTTAAAACCCTAATTATAAATAACTTTTAGTTATTTAAACTTTATTTTCCTATTTTTAATATAATAAAATCGATCAAAAAAAACCCGGTACCCGTTATTAATACCGTAAAACAATTTAATACTCGTCGATTAATATTTATAACATTTAGTTTTAATTCTGGAAATACCTTATTATTTATACCTATTCCGTTGCCAGTATTTATAATCCGTATACCTCGTATTATTAATCGGTTACTTAAACTTTATATAAATTAAAATTTTTTAACTTTTTTTTATATAAAACTTAACGAAACCGATAAATTACTTAAATATTAAAATAAATATACTATAATAACCCGTATTACCTTTAAATATTTCGAAATAAATTCTTTTTCGCCTTATATAATAATATTATATTACTTAATCGCAAATATTATAAACTATATTAATTATTTTTCCCCTCGGTTTAATAAAAATTAATATTTAAAATAAATATTATTTTTATTAAAATTAATTATATAAAACTTACAAATTAATTTATATTACTATTAATTAAAAACTTTCGGTATATTAATAAATTATGTATTTAAATATTTAAAATCTTTAATTTAATACCTTATAAACTATATAAAAAACAATATTACAATTTAAAAACTTCTAATTAATCTAGTATATTTCCTTTTTTTAATTATTAATTAATCCTAAATTTCGTTAAAAACTTCTACGGTAACTATATTAAATCCATTAAAAATTACAAATATATATTTAGGAATAATCGGTTTAAAACTTTCAAAATTAATTTCAAAATAAATAAAAATAAAAAACCGCAAATCGTTAAGGACTTAAATAATAATAATTATCCGGCATTTTAAGAAATTACCGGTAATAAACTTTAAACATTATTCGAAAATCATATTACCGATCTTATATAACTTTTCGATTAGTTAAAAAAAATCCTTTAACTAATAATAAAAACATCGAAATTCGGTAATATAATAAAATTACTCGGAAATAATATTCTTATATTTTAATTTCCCGCGATTAAACGTATTAATCTCCTTCTTTTAATTAATCGATTATCTTTTTTCATATCTTTATCCTCTATAATAATATAACCTTCTAACTAACTATTCGAATTTATACCGTAATATTTATTCTTATAAATTTTAAACCTTTAAATTACTAATTTTCGAATAATTTAATATCTTTCGCAACCATACTTTTCTCCGTTCCCTTTAATTAATCGGTTTTTAATATCTTTTTTTATTTTTTACTAATTACTTTAATCTATTAACAGGAAAAATTTTTAATTAATAATTTTACTAAGGCTTATACTTAAAGGTTTTATTTCTATTTTAAAAAATAACATAGATAATACGAAAAAAGTAATAATTTAAATTAAATATTATTACGTATATTAAAAATTTCGAAAAAAATATTAACTTTAAATATATAAAAAACAAAAATAATTTTAGTAATAAACTTATAAAACCATTTAATATGGCAAATTTCGGACGGTTTACAATTAACTTAAAACTTAAGAAAAAAAAAATATAAGATACTTAAGATTTAATTAAAGCAATTAGTAAAAAAATAATTCCGTTAAATTCCCTTTACACGGGAAAAACGGCGTTCCCTTATTAAAACTTATTCCTTGCTATTAAAAGTAACGATTACGATATTCTTTTTATAATTACTCGAAAATATCCGTTTACTTGTTAATTTTAAAACTTTAACTTTTTATAAAATTATTTATTTATATAAACCTATAACCCTTTCCGTTAATCTTTATTTAAAAGCGTTAAAATTATATTTATAACTTATAATTAATTAATATCCTTTAATTAACTGAAAAAAAAACTTATTCGATAACTTTTTTTAAAAGAAATTTAAAAAATAATAATTTTAATTATGTAGGCAGATGTGGTGTTTAATGTTGGAACGTTAAAAGGATCAAAAGGGCTTTGATTTATAGCCCTAGGATTGCAAGGACAAAGAAGCTGGAGGCTATATCTAGCTGCTCTTACCCCAGTTAGAAATGAAAAACCTAGAACTAGGACATACAGAACCACAGTCTCAAGAATACAACATAATTTGCCGACATAGTAACATTTTTTAGTTTTATCTATTAACATCTTAATCTATTTTATGTTGCATTCGAAATACCGTTCGCTCCGGTATAAAAGGCTAGGACGGCAGGTTTAGCATAAAGCGTTTAAAAGCAGATCTGTCGGAAAATCGGTTCGGCCTTAAAGAAAAAGGTTTTAAAGCTTTTTTAATCGCTTCAAATAGGATAAAAGCGTCTATATACGCAGGGCCGTTATTAATTAAAAACAGAGACTCGTCGACGTAGTAACGTCCGAGAAAACTAGAAAGGACCAGAAAGGACTTAAAAAAGAG
This sequence comes from Monosporascus sp. CRB-8-3, assembly GCA_004155055.1. NCBI lineage: Eukaryota > Fungi > Ascomycota > Sordariomycetes > Xylariales > Monosporascus > Monosporascus sp. CRB-8-3. The sequence goes on from QJNZ01000648.1 coordinate 27,345, forward strand.
CCAAGATGGTAACTGGAAAAGTAACAGCGTCTGAAAAAGACGTAGGTCCGCCGGAGGGCTTTGACGTAGAATAATTAATAAAGGTATTCGCTAAGCAGTCAGGTAACGCCGAAAAGAAAAAATACGTATCTGAATTAGAAAGACTTTAAATTCAAGCTTAACGAGAAAAATCGACTGTAAAATAATAATAACTAGGAAATATAAAACACGGCTATCTAAGTAACCCTGATAGCGATTAAGTATCGTAACGATAACTCGGCAAAGCTTAGTTATATTAATAAAGTTAAATTAACAGCTACGGTTGTTATTAACGTTAAGGAAACCCTTATAGTAATCGTTATTAAACTTATAAATAGAACGGAAATAATTAAGATATATATTAATTTTATTATTAAATTTCGAAAAAAAGAAATACAAAAAAAAAGTAGTAATAGCTATGACGGGAACCGATAAAATAAGTCTTTATAAAGTAAGAAAGGCTAGCCATTTTACTTTATCTATAATAAATACGGCCATATAGTAAAAGATTACTCGAAACGGAAAAATAGAAACGAACGGTCGAAACGTACAAAATGCGAAGCTAGCTTTATCTCGGAAAAGCTGTAGAACTTACACAGAACGGATAAAAAAACCTTTTAATAATTTCGAGGGCGCTAGCAAGATTGACAAGGTCTAAGTAGCTTTATGATAACCCTAAGGACATAAAGGCGTATCGGCAAATGTAATAATTTATTAATAAAGCGTTAAAAGAATCAAAAAAGCTTTAATTTATAGCCCTAGGATTACAAGAACAAAAAAGCTGGAAGCTATATCTAGCTACTCCCACTCCAGTTAGAAATAAGAAACCTAGAACTAGGACATATAGAACTATAATCTTAAGAATGTAACATAATTTACCGATAAATTATTTATTAATATTACCGTTAAAAAATAAATCCGATTTTTAAAATTATAAAACTTTTAACGTAATAAGTTAGTATATATAAAACGTTTTCCTATACTAACGCCCAGCCTAATCCGAAATATTTCGAAAAAAATAAACCCCATATTCCGGGACGGCTACGAAAAAACGGTAAAATAAAAAAGCCGGTTTTTTAGAATAACGGTTAATTAGGCAACCCTATTTCAAATAAAAATAATAAAAATAAAGGTTTAAATCCTATATAAACTAAAGATTTTAATAACTTTTTAATAAAGTTTCTTAAAGTTTTAAATTTATTTTTTTAAAAAAAAATTACGTAAATAAGATTACCTGACGTAAAAAAGCGTATCGGCAATTGGTATTCTCAGGTACCCGCAGTTAGTATATTTAGACTGCAGCTGCTACCTAGGATAGCCTTTATCTAGGAACTATCCTTTATATAGCCAAACGTATATATAAAGGCGATTGCCCTTAGATTTCCTTAATCTTTTCTAGAATAACTATACGCTATTTGCCAAATTCCTGCATTTAATTACTGTAATTGTTAGATATAGGGGACATTAGTTATATTGTAATATTAGGCTAACTTACGTATATTTCTCGTACACGTACAGTTTTTATATAACCTAGTAACGGAATATATATTTTCCGATTAAAAGAAGCCTTTCTATATATCCGGTACGTTTAGTACTCTCTGCTAATTAACATACCCCTTTAACGTCTTAAAACATTTATAACGTTAATTGTTACATATTATCATTTCCTAAAATTATAACTTTTTATTTAACCTTTCCTCCGGAAATCGAATTTTCTTAATTAATTCTTTCTTTAAAATTACTCGCAAAATATTTTTTTACCGTTCGAAAACTTCCGTAATATTTATTAATTCTAACTGTTCTTTAAAATATTTAAACAGTTTACGTATTAAGGCTTTAATTAATCCATTAGTTATTATATTACTTATAAATATATAATCTATTTTAATTAAATCTCTTTTTACGACTTTTCGTAATTAGTAATTATATATATTTACGTACCGCAATTTCGTCTATAATAGGACGACGTTAGCGTTAACAAACCGTATAATCTGTTAATTATTATACTATATATTTAACGGTTTAATATTTAAAGTAATTTTCAGTTTTTTAATTAATCGAAAATTAAATAAACCCTTTTTTACAACTTACGCAAAAAATAACAACTCCGTTTCGGTTATAAAAGTAATTATTTTATTTTACTTATTTACTCGTTATTTTATTATTTCTTTAAATAACTTTATAACGTAAACTTACAACTTTTTCGATTAATTATATTATTTAAAAAAAAAATATCGTTTTAAATATTTAATAAATTTTCGCTTTCGAATTATAACGCTAACGTTTTAATCCCGATTAGGTATAATATAACTCGATTAGCAGCTTTATAATATACGTTATTAAAGTTTAGGTTAAAACAGGCAAATCGGAATACCGCAAAAGATATGTCCGGTCGTATATTAACTATTACGTATAAAATAAAACCGATCTTTATTTAATATTTATTAATAAAGCTTAAATAAGCCAGATTAAGATTTAGTAATAACTTAACGCTTATTATTAACGTATTTAGGAAATTATTTAAACTTTTTTTAAGAACTAAATTAATTAACTTCTTTATAAAATTAAATTAAAATAACTAGATTTTTCTTTTAAATTTATCTTTAATCACTTCGATACCGAGGAACCACTATAAGTCCTTACCCCCTATAAAAGTATACCGTTCCCGAATCTGCTAAATTAACTAATTAATAAGGTCTTAATCTTCCTTACGATATACTATAACGATATCGTTTACGAAAAAAAAAATAAACACCCCTTAACAAATAAAATAACAAAATTTATAAAATACAAAGCTAAATCTTAATTTCTTAAACGTCCCGGTAAAATCTTTTTACTATAATAACGGCAACTCTCTTAAGCCATATAAAGCCTTTCTAATTAAAAAAATATTTTTACGTTAAAAATACCTTAAAGACGTTTTTATATATACTTTATAAAATAAGTTAACGTTAATAAAGGCGTTAATAACGTTATATTATTTAAGCTTTAAGTTAAATTTAACCGCTATAACGATTAACGTTTTAAACAACCTTTTAATTAAGGTAAATACGTATATATTATTATAAACAGCTTTAAATTATTAATTATCCTATATAATAAAACGTATTTTACATTTTTATAATTAACTATATTTATTAAATTTATAAATATATACTTACATACATTTTAACACCTATTTCCTCTTAATAAAAAATTAATCCATTATTTCTTAAAATCGTATCTTTCTATAACGTTATAAATAAACCCTTTTAATTTTACGAAATATCTCCCTTAACGAGTATATATTTAACTTTTTATAATTTCGCGATAATATCGGTAAATTACGCTTATGTATACGGTTTAGCAATATAAATATTTTTTTATATATTAAAATATTAAAACTTTTCCGTTTAAAATAACGCGTAATTCGAATAATTAATTTCTTTAAATTTCCGTAACTTATCGGCCAATTATTAATTATATTTATAAAATAAACCAGGCGTCCTATATTAAAAATAATTTCCTATACCTTATAATCGTTTTAAATAACACTACCTCGGTACGAAACATACGGAAAACTTACGTTTATAACCTATAAAGTACCTTTATTTTTTACCGTTATATTAAATTAAACAATTTAATAAAAACGTAAAACTACCTTTATTCCTTCTATCAACGTATTAATCGTAATAATTATTAAAATAAACGTTAATAACGATAATAATTTAAAAAAATAAAAATAATTTAAACATAACGATTATGTAAAAGTAATTAATCCTATATAAATAAATTTATTCTTCTTTATCTCGTATATTTTTAGCACCTATATTATTTTAAAACAATCCCCCTTATTTAACCGATACCTAAATTATTGCCTTTAGGTTTTTATTTTCCTCTTAAATATATATATATATAAGTAATTTTAAATTTAATTAAATAACTTTACCTATCGTAATAAATTCTATAACTCATTTTCCGTAACGTAAAAAAAAAAATAACTTTTTCGTTAAGCTATATATTTTAAATAATAACGACCTTATTAATTAACCGATTCCAAATCTCGTAAATATTCGTAAATCGGTAACCGATAAAAGAAACTAATTTATATTTTAAAATTTTAACTTTTAAAATTTACGTTTTTTCTTAATTATACTTTTTAAACGTTTTATACCCCCGTTTTAGACCTAAATATATAATATTAAAAGCTTAAATCCAATATTAAAAAAAAGGTAATTATAATATATCTTTAAATAAATAATTTTTTAAAATTTCGTTATCGTATTTAATTATTTATATAAAGTCGTTAGATTTAAGCCGTATTATCTAGGCTAAGTTAAAGATACGAAGTAATTATATTAATAATTAATACGATAAATACTTTACCTAATATCTTTAAATACGGCAATTATTAATGATTTTTACCGTAATAATAAATTGTATATTTCGGTTACGAAAAGCCTTATCCCGACACCGATTGCGCAATACCGATAAGTTTTAACCTTAATAAACCTTATGTTTTCTGGCTGGTTCGGTAAGGGGAATCTCCTGGAATGCAATAACTTAGAAAATATTAAGCTTTTCGCGGTAAACCTTAAGTCCGTATAAAATAGCTTTACAACCCTTTGCCAGTCCTACGACTAAAAGTATTAGATATCAGCCAGAAAAAAGGGTTAGGAACTCTAGACTAGCCAGTTTTAACCTTAATCGATCCTATGACTTTTCGAATTCTTATTAATTAAAACAGTTAAAATATGCCGGGCAATTTTTATTATAAAATACCGGTATTTCGTAATTGTAAAGTTTTTACGAAAAACGTTTTTTTTTTTTAAATTTTTAAGCTTAATAAAACTTTAGAACAAATTAAAAATATTAATATTTTCATCGATTTAACCGATTTTTCCTAAAAAAATCGGATTTTGCTTTTAATTTTCGGATACGATTTAATTTATATAAATAAAAATAATTAAAAGTTAAATAATTTTATAATAGAAAATACTAACCGTATGGAAAAACTATTAGGAAAATTAGATATAAGCGATAAAAGGCTTAAGAATTTCGAAATTTAATTTTTGGTTCGATATAAGGAAAATTACGAATAATAGTTTATCCGGTTATTCCGGATTGCGAAAACCGTCCAGAATTCGGTTAAGAATGGTCGTCGATAAGGGCTTGCATAACAGGGCAATCTATAAGAAGGTTAGGGCTTAGTACAACTTAGCAACCGATAGTATAATCTATCCATTTGTTTAATTTGGTTTTACGATTACGTCTCCTCTAGGAAGATTAATTAATTATAAAAAAACCTTATTTTAATTTTTTTTAAAATTCTTAAAAAATATCGAAACGCGTTAATTAACATATTTTACTTTCGGTTTTTGAAATATATATCCCAGATAAAACCTAAATATTTATCGGTAGCGAATATAATATATCTATATTTTTCCGGGTTTTTTTTTCGAAATCTATAAAGTTTACGGCAATTTTTTATCTTAATCGGAAAACTTCCTCCCTCGGTTTACGACGTATTTATCTTTTAGCCTTTACTTTACTATATACCTGGTATTCGATTATTATAAAACTCTTTAAGTAAACTTTTTTTATATAAAACTATAATTAAATAATTATTTTAAGCTTTAAGTAATTTAATCTTAAATATTATATAGTACTATTACCGGTCCGTAATAATCTTACTATTTATAAATTAACGTTTCGTTTATAAATTACAAAAGTTACGTAAATAATTATCGTATTAATATTTTCGACAATAAATTAATCGAACTTATTTATTAACGTAATAATTATATAATTATATTTATTTTAAATAAAGTTATTAATTTCTTAATTATCCTATTAATACCTTTTCTTTCGGAATTATCGGAAAAATCCCAAGTTATATACGAAATCTTTATAATAAGCTACATTATATAAACGTAATATTTTTAAACCTTTAAGATTTTAGAGTAATATATTTACTTCCCGTATTCTTTAATCGGAACGAAATTATTTCTTACGTATACTCCGTTCCCTTAAATTATTATCTTATAATTCAGGAATTTAGTAATAAAATTAAAAATATATATCATAAATCCTAAATTTAAAATAAACGAATTGCTTAAAAAATAAAGCAAAACGATTATCGCATTTTTTTAATTAATAATGAAAAAGGTTATAAGAATATGTACTATTAGGTATTTAGCGTAACTAATCCATCTACTATATACATATACATTGGTTCTTACAAACGCGACCGGAAGGTACTTCCAAAAACCGTACCTTTTAAAAGGCCGGATAAAAAACCCGATTAATGGGAATTTTCTGATACGGTAATAAATACGATTACGTATACGATTAATTTGATTAGTTCCCAAAGCCCCTAACCATTCCAGTTGTCGCCGACACAGTGGCGGAGCCGAAGCTCCAATGGTTTAGCTCCTTTTAAGCTGGCGCCACCTAAAGGAACCGGCGTCCTAAGCTGGATTCGAACTAACTGTCTTTTGCGCCTAACCGCAACAGGGTGCCCAAGCCTGTCGCAATTGAAAAAGACACCCAGGCTCGCGACCACTGAGCCATTAGGACAATGAAAAAATTTATAAAAATTTATTTTATTGCTTTTAAAAATTAATCGGTCTCTTAAATAATTATTTTCTTTATACTTTTTAATAAATAATTAACTTTTTCCTTTAAAAATTAATTAAAATTAATTCGTTAATAAACCAGCTTTAATAATTCGTTAGTAAAACAGAAGTTAATTAAAACCTTATTAAGGAATATATAATAACATTAAAATAACGTATAATAAAAGCTTAAATAAACTTTATAACGTATACTTTAAATATTTAACTTTTTACGTTTTTATTTACTAATATTCCGGTCCGAATATAAACCTTTACGACTGCCTCGTTTCGATTTACGTCTTAAAATCCTTTTCCATAATTAAAAGTTAATATTATTAACCTTTTTTCTAATTAAAGTTATTCTTATTAAAAAGGTTTATAAAACTTTATAAAACGTCGGAAACGTTACTTTAATATTTCGTAATATAAACGGTAACTAAGTTATAGTTTAATAATTTAAAAAAATCAACCGCTACCTTTTAATAACTAATCGTACCGTTTTCGATCTTAGGTTTTCTTATTCTTTAAAAGGTCGTTATTTATATCCCGATAATAAAAGCTAATATTATATATAGGTCGTTAACTTATATAATCGGTATTTTCGTCTTTAAGATACTATATTATTATCTCTAAGCTATAATCTTTTATTACTTTATAATTTATTCGTTTAGTTTTTTCGTTAACCTTAATGTTTACTTTAGCTTTTTAAGAAATTTCCGTTATATATTAATTAAAAACTTATTATTATATACTTTATCGAATTTAACTAAATTAACATACTATTTCCGCAAATTTTTTCCTAAAAGAAAATTCGTTTTTTTAATTACTAGAAATACTAATTTTGAAATTTATTTCGTAAAATCGTTAATTTTTTTTTAAGAATTCTCGTACTTCCGATTTTTGTAAATATACATCGCGAAATATTAAATATAGGCTTATTTACTTTGGGTGATTATTTTAAAAATATTTATTAAATAATTCGTATAATTAATTTTTTGGGTAATTTTTCCGTAAAATATAAATATAATTAAAAAAACTGCTTAAGATATTAATTCGTATCGTATAACGAATTCGTCTTTTTAAATACGAAATTATATCGAGTTTTATAAGTTCGATAAGCTATAAAATAACTTAATTAAGATTAATATAACGCCGAATACTAAACGTATACGTTCTGGATTAAAATTCCCTTTTAAAATAATCCCAGTCCTTAAGTCCCTTATAAATAACAAAAAACGTTAATAATACCGTTGTTATTATAATTAATAAAATATATAAATTATTACTATTAATATACAGCCTATATCGTCTTAATAATAACTAATCAGTTAATAACAATACGAATTAAACGAATAAAACTTTTAATTATCAGATATAAAGAACATCAGTTATATTAAGCTAACCTGCGTATATTTCTCGTACGCATATATCTTTTATATAGCATAGTAACGGAATATATATCTTCCGATTAAAAGGAGCCTTTCCGTATATAGGGTGCGTTTAGCACCCCCTGCTAGCTAACAGTAATTGCTAACAGTTATAAATATATTCATTAAAAAAGTAAAAATCGTTAATATTATATTTATTTATATTTTTATAAAATTAATCATTCCCGATTTAATAGATAAACTTACTTTTTACTAAACTTTTTCCTTTTTTAAAAATTAACGTAAAATATAATATAAAAAATTATTATCGTTACGGTAAAATATATATAATTAATAATTATTTATATAAGCCGTACGCTGGAAAAATTATAATTATTAATCTTATATTAAAAAATAAATTAAAATATATATTTTTTTTTATCACGTAAATATTTATTTAAAAACACTAACGATAAATTAAATAAATTATATATAAAAATAACGTAAAGTTATTATAAAGTTATCGTAATAAAGTTTCGAAAATAATTTTTTTTAAAAAGAGGGTAATATTACGATACATACCGAATTTATAAGTTAAAATTAAGTTAAAGCTAAAGAACTTTAATATATTTCTTATAGATTATATAATTTATATATATATATAAGGAAAAGATTTTCCTTAAATTTATTTCTAAGTTTTTTAATTTATTATTTTATTAATAACTTTAAAAATTAAATTAACTTTATTTATTTAAAAATCCAAATACCGTAATATAATAATAAGCCCGTTAAATTTTATAATAATCTTTATATTATATTAATTATTTTTAAAGGATTTTTTTAGCTTGCGTTATTACTTTTTAATTTTCCTTACCGTTTTTTATACTTAAATTATTTTATTTACTATATTATTATTATATTTTTATTATTATTAAGTTGTTTAGTAACTTTAATTAATGTTTAATAAATATAAGCTGTTATTTAAATTACTACATAAATTACTTGCGAAAAATTACGTTATAATTTATTATTAAATTAAAAAAAGGAACGTAACGATATTATTAACGCTTTTTTCGTTTAACTTTTAAATTTATATCCAGTAATTTTTAATACGTTTATGCAAGGTCGTTAGGTTTAAGCCGTATCATCTAGGCTGAACTAAAGATACGAAATAATTACATTAATAATTAATACGATAAATACTTTACTTAATATTTTCGAATATGGTAATTATTAATGGTTTTTACGGTAATAATAAATTGTACGTTTCGGTTACGAAAAACTTTATCCCGAAGTTGACTGTTACGTAATGCCGATAAACTTCGACTTTGATAAACTTTATGTCTTTTAGCTAGTTCGGTAAAGGGAATTTTCTGGAATGCAAATAATAACTTAAGAAATGTTAAGCTTTTCGCGGTAAACCTTAAGTCCGTATAAAATAGCTTTACAACCCTTTATTAATCTTACGATAATTACCTTTAACCTCGATCGATTTTATAATACTTTTTCGAATCCTTATTAATTAGAATAGCTAAAACATACCGGGCAATTCCTACTATAAGATACCGGTATTCCGTAACTATAAAGTCTTTACGGAGGACGTTTTTTTTAAAATCCCTAAATTTAATAAAGCTTTAAAATAAGCCAAAAATATCGATACCTCCGTCGATTTAACTAACTTTTCCTAAAAAAATCGGATTTTACTTTTAATTTTCGGATACGATTTAATTTATATAAATAAAAATAATTAAAAGTTAAACGACTTTATAATAAAAAATATCGACCGTATAAAAAAATTATTAAAAAAACTGGATATAAACAGTAAAAAACTTAAAAATTTCGAAATTTAACTTTTAGCTTAATACGAACTAAAGAATTACGAACGATAATTTATCCGGCTGTTCCGGATTACGAAAACCGTCCAAAATTCGGTTAAAAATAGTTGTTAATAAGGGCATAATAGGGCAGTCTGTAAAAAGGTTAAGGTTTGGTAAAGCTTAGCAACCGATATTACAATCTATCTATTTGTTCAATTTTGTTCCACGGTTACGTCTCCTCTAGGGAGATTTAATACGTTTATAACCGTTTAAATTTTTAAATACGGAATTTTTTAAAATTATAACTAAAACGAACGTTTACGATGTAAACGTTTAATTATTAATTTTTTTTCCGAATTTTTAAACGTTTATATAACGATTTATATAAATAATAACGCGTTATAAAAAATTTCGTAATTACCGTTAAAATAGTAAATCTTTTTATATTTTTTTAAAATAAAAACCTTTTAATTATAAAAAATTAAATAAATCGTTTTTATTATAAATAGCGATTTCGTTAAATTGTTATATAACTTAATTAATAATTATAATGGTAATAATTTTACGTTATATTTATATTAAAATATTTAACGTTATAAATATATTTATTTTCCATTAAGTTTTTTATATTAAAAAATAACGTAAAATAAAAAGAAATTGTTATTATTATAGTAAAGAATATATACAAGGTCGTTAAGTTTAAGCCGTATTCTTTAAGCTAAGCTAAAAATACGAAATAATTATATTAATAATTAATACAATAAATACTTTACCTGATATTTTCGAATATGGTAATTATTAATAATTTTTACGGAAATAATAAATTATACGTTTCGGTTACGAAAGCCTTATTTCGAAGCCGACTGTTAGGTCCCCGTAAGTACGTAATTTTTCGATTAATATCGGCTGGAAGGCTTATTCGCGTAATGCCGATAAGCTTCGACCCTGATAAACCTTATGCCCTCTGGCTGGTTCGGCAGGGGCGGTCAAGGATATATAGTTAATAATTATTTATATAAACCGTACGCCGGGAAAGTTATAGTTATTAATTCTATATCGAAAAACAAATCGAATTTTTTTTTATAACGTAAATATTTACCTAAAAATATTAACGACGAATTAAATAAGTTATATATAAAAATAACGTAAAATTATTATAAAGTTATCGTAATAAAATTTCGAAAGCGAAATTTTTCCGAAAGTAGGGGGTAATATTACGGTATACGGAATTTATAAATTAAAGCTAGGTTAAAATTAAGGAATCTTAACGTATTTTTTACGGATTATACAATTTGTATATATATAAGAAGGGATTTTTTCCTAGATTTATTCCTAGGTTCTTTAATTTGTTATTTTATTAATAGCTTTAAGAATTAAATCAGCCTTACCTATATAAAAATCTAAGCGCCGTGATATTACGTATCGTAACGATAGCTCGGCGAAACTTACTCATATTAATAAGAGCTTTGCTATTTATGCTGTATCCCCCTTACTATTCGTGTTATATGCCGTACTTTTCAGCTGATATATACCTGATATAGCTGTTAGTTTTTAACTAGTTTTATCTCTAAGATCTCGCTTTATTAAAAAGTAGGAAAATATACTTAATTTTAGTTAATTTTATATATTATAAATTTTCAAGTAATAATTTTAAATATATATTTATATATAATTAAATAATGCTAATTTCTTATATATATTAGGTTAATATTTTATAAAATAATATAATAATTTAACTATTATTTTAATTAAATAAATAAAAAATTATAAGCGAAATAATACGTTATTATTATAATTATTATAAAAAGAAGATAATTAATAATTATAATTATAATTATAGCTAGAAGTTAATAGGTAACTGATTTATAGCGGCTATAAGCAGCTATTAAAAGTAGGACATAGTACGAATAGTAAAGAGAATACAGCATAAATAGCAAAGCTTATTAATAAAATTAAATTAATTACCGCGGTTATTATTAACCTTAAGGAAGCCCTTATAGCAATCGTTATTAAACTTATAAAAAGAACGGAGGTAATTAAGATATATAACGACTTTGTCTCCGAATTTCGAGGGAAGGAAAATATAAAAAAAGAAAGTAAAAATAGTAACAGCTATAACGCAAAGTAGAACCGGTAAAATAAGCTCTTATAGAATAAAAAAACTAGCTATTTTGCTTTAACTGTGATAAATATGGCCACATGGCGAAAGATTGCCCGAAACGGAGAAATAATAGCTTAAACAAACGGTCGAAGCGTAATGCAGAATGCGAAATTAGCTTTATTCCGGGAAAACTAGAGGATTTATATAAGACGGATAAAAATACTGTTTAGTAGCTTTTAAAGTAACGATAAGGTTAAAATAGTTTTATAATCATCCTAGAGCCATAAAGGCGTATCGGTAGATATGGTAATTTATTATTAAAACGTTAAAAAATTAAAAAGGCTTTAATTTATAGCCCTAGAATTATAAAGATAAAAAAGCTATAGCTATATCTGGCTGCTTCTCCCCCCCCCCTCCCCCCCGATTAGAAATAAGTAACTTAGAACTAAAAGATATATAACTATAATCTTAAAAATACAATATAATTACCGATAAAAACTTATATTTATAAAATTAACCTTTTAATTTCTTATATAGAAATCCGAATAGGTATTTACATAAGTAAACCTTTTAAAATTATATATCATAATAACGTTGTTAACTTATAAATTCGTAAAAGAAAATATATAAAAAAGAAGAATAAAAAAAGGCCTTTAACGAAAAACTAATAAGTTAATTAAAAAACTTATAACTTCTTTTCCTTATTAACGTATTTAATAGCAGTTTTTAAGCCGTTAATACCGTTTATAATACTTTTATCTACTTTTCTTTTTAATTTTTAATTTCTTAGTTTATTTATTAAATTTAATTTTCGAGTAAATATATAGGTATTTCTTAAAAATATAAAGTATATCATATAAATATAATTATTTTAAAGAGGAATTACCGTTTTAAATATTATTTCGATTATTATTTAAAACGTTTTATAAAGGTCTTATTTAGTTAAAAGCTTCTCCGTTAAAAATAACGCTAAATAAACCTTATAATAATTATTTAATAGTAACGCTTTAAGCTTTTTATAAGCTTATCTCGCTTTTAAAACGGTTTAAAAACTTTTATATTAACAGTAATTTACTAATAACGTACTACATAAGCGAATCGCTTATTTTCCTCTAATTAGATGTATCCTCTAATGCACGTAATCTCGGGCCAACTAAAGCGCTAGCTCTATAAAACGGGGGACTCGCTTATGCGAGCGGTTCGCTTATATAATACGTTATCCTTATTTTTAAACATAGCTTTATTAATAACGTCGTTTTAAATAATAATAAAATTAGGGGAAAAAGCGTTAATAGCTTTAAAAAATCCAAAAAAATTATAACAATCTATAATAACTAAAATCTAAAACTGCTTAACTTTTATATACGTTCTCTAATACTTAAAAATTTATACATTTATTTAAATCCTATTAATCTTTAATATTTTTTTATATAAAACGTTGACCTTATAAATTCGAACGTTCTTTTTAAGCTTATATATACTTTTTTTAATTAATTAGTCTTTTTTAAACTATAATCTTTTTTAATATATTTAATAATAATTAAAATAAGCGGATTAATTAAAAAACGTATTAATTTTAATTAAGACCTTTTTTTATATAATAAAAAGGGCCTATTATTAGTTAATTAATTCCTTAGCTTTTTAATACTTTATATATAAGATTAACTAAGTTTAAGTTATATTATCTAGACTAAGCTAAAAATACGAAATATTTATACTAATAATTATTAGTTTTTACGATTAGAATAAATTATACGTTTCGGTTTTAAAAGGTTTTATTTTAAAACCGATTACTATATAATACCGATGAACTTTAACCTTATTAAACTTTATATATTTTTATTAATTTAGCAGGGGGAATTTTCTAGAAAATAAATAATAACTGCAAAAATATTAAGCTTTTTATAATAAATCTTAAATCCGTATAAAATAACTACTTAGTAACTTTTCGCCAGTTTTATAAATTTTTTAATTTCGATTAATTTTACGATTTTTTAAACTTTTATTTATTAAAATATAAAATTTTATTGAAAATAATTTATTTACGTCATTTAATTTAAATAAAATAATCGAGAAAATAAATTTATCGATATTTTTATTAATATTAATAATTTTTTCGAAAAAAATCGATTTTTACGTAAGTTTATATTAGGAAATATCTAGTTTATAAAGAAATGACTGATAAAATTAAAATGATAATAACCGATTTAAAAATAACGAAGTTAAAATTTTAAATCGATATAATGAGGATTACGAACGATGGTTTATCCGGCTGCTCCGGATTGCGAAAAGCGTCTAGAATTCCGTCAAGAATCGTCATCGATATAAGCTTAGAATAAAACGCTTAAACGGTTGGGATTATACCAATTCTCCTATATCGGAAAAACTTATCTGCGAAAAAGTTAGATTTTAGTAAAACCTAGTAACCGAGGTAGTATAATTTATCAATTTATTTAATTGGATTATACGGTTACGTTTTCTTTAAAGAGATAAAACATCGTATAAGGTTTTTTTTTAAAAAAGATTTTAACTTATTAATAATATTAAAGTTAAAATATATTAACGAAAAAGAAATTATAGCTTTAAATATAAAAAATATAAAATTAAATAAGTTATAATAGTAAAAGTATAATAGTTAAAAACCTTTATAAAAGACGGTTATAAGTTATAAAATTATTACGAAAATAACGACAATGTTAGATATAACTTTAAAAACGACATATATAATATATATATTAAAGCATAACTTACAGAAATATAAATAGAGTTTATAACTATAAAATCTTAATATTATATATTAAAGTATATAACGTATTATATTACCTCGCGAGCTAAATTACCTTATAAGCCGCTTTTATTAATATATTTATTATCTAATTTTTATTAGTAATTAATTAATACTAATAATATAAAACTTTTTATAAAAAAATCTAAAATAAACCTAGCTATTTAAGCTAAAAAACGAAATCCGAAACTTAATTTTAAAAAACTTTATTCTCTTTATAAAATCCTTAAATTTATTTTAAAAACCCGATATTACGGTTAACGCGCCCGAACCGATATTTTATCTAATTTGCGAAAATTAACGTTAATCGAAAAAAAAAATCTATTATTAAACAAATTTTTAATTTAAATACGTAAACGTTTTTTATCCGGTTTTAATATATTAAAAATATAACGAATATACTATTAACCTAACGCATTACGGTACGCGTCGGAATTAACTAAACGTCGAAATTTATTAAACGGAAAAAAATTTTTTAAATACGTTTAAATTAAAATATCGATTATTAATAAGTATTATATAAATATCCAGAAATATTTCGTAAATACTTCGAACTTATTCGAATTATTATTATAAAATACGGTATTATAAAAAAAATATTTATAACTTCGATAAGATTAAATGTTTAATAAAGTTTTTTAAAATAACGTGTATAACAATTACTAATATCGAAAACCGTAAAAAATTTAAATAAATTATAATTATTTAAATTATTAATTCCTAAATTTAAGCTATATTATTATTTATTATTATAACGGGAAAACATTATTTAAAATTTTAATTTTATAATAATTTATTATTAATAACCGATTAAAAAATCGTATTAAATAATAATAATTAAATAACGAACGATTTAAATCTAATATAAATCCAATATTTTAATTTATATATTCGAACGTATATAAAAAAATCGAAATATTTTGTTATTTTTAACGGTTACGAAAATTATTATTTGATAAAATTCGAAAAATATTACGTTAATTACGATATTATTACACTTTATATATCCGCGTATTTTTCGCATAAACTTTAACCTTTTAACCTATTTTGTTTTTTTATTTTAAAACGCATTTATTCGTTATATATCGAAAATTTAATACGACGTTATTATATTTATATCGCCAAAAAAAAAAATTTTACCGGCTTTTATAATACGTTTAAAACTACCATAACGTTTAATAATATTAAATCCGGATTTGCGAAAATTAACTTTATTCTATTCGATTTTAACCATATTTTTTTTAAATTCGAAACTCCTTTAATTATACTTATATTAACTGTCTTCCCGTTAACCTTTACCGGTTCTATTTATTCCCCGTTTGCGAAAACCCTTAAAAATATTAAGGAAATAACAAAATAAAAATATTACTTATAAAAAAAATTAAAAATTACCAGCGTATAACGGCTAAGCTAGTTAACCAACTATTAAACCAAGTCGCACGGTTTATGTTAGCAGTCGTATTATAGGATCTAAGCAACGAAGATAACTTAGTTACGTCTGGTAATACTAAAGGTGTCTTAAATAACTAAGTTATATTATAAGCTAAAGCTATTTAAGCTATGGAATAATAAACGTATATATATATCCTTTTTAACTTATTAGCTTACTCGTAATAAACTGGTAATCTAGCTTACTGGTTTACTTATAATAAGCTAGTAATCTAGCTTATTAATGTACTTGTAGTAAGTTAATAATTTAATTACGTAACTTAATTTACTTAGGTCCTGTTTCGATTTACTAGGATCTTTTCCGAAACCTCCTTTTTATTAAGTCGTAATACGATTTCCCCTTTTCCAGGGTCCTTATCTTTAAAGATTTTCTTTTTCCGTAAATTCTTATTTTATTATATTAAGTCGAATTACTAAAAATCGTTTACGTAAAACAAAATAACGTTATACTTTGGTTAACTTAATTAACTTAAAAAGTTTCGAAGTAATACCGTATTTTTTTGGTTTTTTTAAAGAACTTAATTATTAAATAATAACGGGGGTTTCCCGTTATAAAAAGTATGTTTATCGCGGTCGCTTTTATAACGGTACTGGTATTCCCGTGGCGATAATTAACCGTCACGTCGCCGAGGCCCGTTATTTAAAAAAAGAAAAGCTCGCCGTAAAGCAGGCCTTTATTAAATCCTTAACCCGTTTTTTTCGTATACGTAAATAACGTTAACAATATCAGACTTAAAGCGCAAAATTTATAAATTATGCTTTGTAATTTTTAAATAAATAAAACGAATTCGATCGTTAAAAGTCGGAATCGGCGGTAGCTGTTTAGGTTTTTAGTAATATTAACGTTATTAACTGGAATACCGTTAATTAAGGCCTTTTTTTTATAAATAACGTAAATTAAAACGCGTTTATTATTAGCTCCGCCGTTATTAATAAAAATTCCTTAATAAACGTTAAACGTTAATAAAATCTTTTACAGGTTCCCAGGTATTTTCGGAATTTAGGTAATTTTTCCACTTAACTAAATACTAGGTAAATCCTTTTTTTTTCGTATATCAAAAATTTTCTCCACTTTATAAATCGGTATATCCTTTTCCACCTTTTTTTCGTCCTCGGTATTAACCTTAATAATATCTACTACTAACTTAAATAAAAAAACATAAAAAACTGGATAAAGTTTAACCTTAAATAATAATTTTAATTAATAATTATTTTCTGAAATTTTCTTAGTAATTTTGTATGGTTTAATATATTTAAAATCGAATTTTTAGTTTAATCGTTTAATTTTAACTTTTTTAGTAACTAGGTAAATCATTTCCTTTTCCGAAAAAATTAATCCTATTAACCTTTTTTGGTTATAATATTTATTTATCTATTTACGTACGAATTGGAATTTTATTTTTATTTCTTAATATAATTACTTAAGTTATTTTAAAGTAAAAATTGCTTTAATATTAGTTAATTTTTCTTTTTATATTTTTTATAAACTTTTAAAGTAAAACCAAAGTTAAGAATTACTAAAATTATCCTGATATTATTATAATAACTAGTATTATAAGTAAATTATACGATAAGTAATTTCTTAACCTAATTATTTTGCTTATAATTAATATAATATCCTAAATATATTTTTAATATTTAATTAATTCTTTTTGTTTATTTATATATTGTCGGCAGATGTAGTGATTTATTGTTAGAGCGTTGAAAGGATTAAAAGGGCTTTGATTTATAGCCCTAGGATTGCAAGGATAAAAGAGCTAAAGGTTATATCTGGCCGCTCTCCCCCCTGTTGGAAACCTAAAACTAGGACCAGGATATACCAGAACTACAGCTTTAAAAATGCAATACAATTTGCCTATATGGTAATATCTTCTGGTTTTGTTTATTAATATCCTGATCCAGTTTATGTTGTAATTCGAGGTACCGTTCGTTTTGGTACAAAAAGTTAGGACAGAAAAATGGCAGGTTCGGTGTGAGGGCGTTTTAAAGTAAGGAAATTGCGAAGGTTCGGTTTTAGAGAAGAAGGCTTAGAAGTCCCCTTAATTGTTTCGAACAGGACTGAAACGTTTGTATACGTAGTGGCCGTTATCGATTAGAAGCAAGAGAGGCTCGTCGACGCGGTAATATCCGAAAGGATTTGAGAAAAAGATTTTCGAGAAAGAATTATAGAAAGAACCTTAGAGAGAATTAGAGAGAGCTAAAATGGCAATTGGAAAAATAACAGCGTTTGGAAAAGACGTAGGAGGTTAACCGGAGGGCTTCGATATGGAATAATTGATGAAGGCGTTTGTTACGCTGTCGAACGAGAGACAGAAGAAGGATACGTACCTGGATTGGAAATATTTCGACTTTAAGTTAAGTAAAGAGAATTGCTTTTAAGGTAATAATAATTAAAAGATATGGAAAACGGCTGTTTAAGTAGCCCTAATAGCGGTTGGGTACCGTAACGGTAATTCGGCGAAATTTAGCCATATTAATAAAGCTAAATTAGCCGTTACGGTTGTTATTAATGTTAAGGAAAGCCTTATAGCAGTTATTACTGGATTTATAAAGGGAACGGAGATGATTAAAGTATTAGAACGTTTATATAAAACGAAAAAAATCGATTAAAAAATGGACTTTTAAATTTAGCTTTAATTCGTTAAATAGAACAAAAAGCAGTTGGCGTTAAATTATGTGGTTAACTTTAAGAACCTGGTATGGCGGTGTAACGAAGTCGATATGCCTGTTAACGCTAGATAATAGGTTACTATATTTATTAATTCGATTCGGAATAGGGACTATAACGGCGATTGGAAGGGCCGAATAAGAAGAATGTTTCGTTAATACTTAACTATAACGGTAAATCAGGTGTATAACGATTTTGTCGCCGAATTTCGAGGGAAAAATTCGAAAAAAAAAAAGTGGTAATAACTATAACGCGAACTGATAGAATAAGCCCTTATGGAATAAGGAAGGCTAGTTATTTTGCTTTAACTGTAATAAATATGGATATATGGTAAAGGATTACCCGAAGAAATAAAAGCGTGGTAGTGAATGTGAGGTTAGCTTTATCCCGGAAAGATTGTAGGATTTGTATAGGACGGATAGAAAGACCTTTTGATGGTTTTTAGGGCGACGGCGAGGTTTGGATAGTTTTATGGTAACCTTAGGGCTATAAGGGCGTATCGGTAGATGTGGTGATTTATTGTTGGAACGTTGAAAGGATTAAAAGGGCTTTAATTTGTGGCCTTAGGATTGTAAGGATAAAAGAGCTAAAGGTTATATCTGGCCGCTTTCCCCCCTGTTGGAAACCTAGAACTAGGACCAGGATATACCAGAACTACAGCTTTAAGAATGTAATATAATTTGCCTATATATATTTATAATTTAAACCGAATTACGTTATTAAACTTTGCTAGAACTTTAAAATAAAAATTATACCTTTATTTAAAATAATTTCTAATAGTAATCTATATAACGTACTATATAAACGAACGGCTTAAATAAGCGAGCGAACTAAATTTCTTAATTTTTTAAATTTTCAACTTAATTTATATATTTCTTAATATTAATATTATAAAACGTTTTATAAAAAAATCTAAAATAAACCTAGTCGTTTAAGCTAAGAAATAAAATCAAAAACTTAGTTATAAAAAACTTAGTTTTATATACGATATTACCGAAATTACTTTAAAGGTTTAATATTACGGTAAATACGTTTGAACCGATATTGTCCTTAATTTACGAAAACTAACGCCGACCGAAAAAAAATCGATTATCGAACGAATCTTTAACTTAAATACGCAAACGTTTCTTATCCGGTTTTAGCATGTTAAAGATATAGCGAATTTGTTATTTATCTAGCGTATTACGATACGTATTAGGACTAATTAGGCGTTTAATTTTGTTAAACGGTAAAAAAAACTTAAAACGTGTTTAAATCGAAAAATAAATTACTAAAGGGTTTTATACGAAAATCTAAAGGTATTTCGTAAGTGGTTTAAATTTGTTTAAGTTATAATTGCGAAATATGGTATTATGGAAAAGGATATTTACAACTTCGACGAGACAGGTTTTTTAATAGGTTTTTTTATGGCAATAAATATGGTAATTATAAATGCCGAAAAGCGTGGAAAATTTAGATAAGCTTAGTAAGGAAATCGGGAATAATTTATAATAATACAAACTATTAATTTTTAAGGCTGGGCTTTACCTTTATTTATTATCTTTACCGGGAAAAACTACTTTTTTCGCTAATTCGCCGATAACCCACTTTTACCCGATTAAAGGATTGTTATAAGCGAAAACGGCTGGACGATAAATAAACTAGGTTTAAAATGAATTAAATATTTCGATAAATATATTAAAACGCGTATTAAAAATTCGAAATATTTTTTTATCCTCAACGGTTACGAAAGCCATTATTCGATCGAATTCGAAAATTATTATAAAATTAATAATATTATTATATTTTATATACTTACCTATTCCTTTTATCGGTTTTAACCTTTCGCCGTATCCTATTTTTCCGTATTAAAACGCGTTTATTCGTTATATATCGAAGGTTTTATACGACGTTACGTTATTTATATTACTAAAAAGGATTTTATCGCCGGCTTTTATAACGCGTTTAAAATTGTTATAATAACCGATAATATTAAATCCGGATTCACAAAAACGGGACTTGTTTTATTTAATCTTAATCGCGTTTTTTCCGAGTTAAAAGTTCCAATTATGCTTATACCGACTGTCTTTTTATTTACCTTTATTAATTCCGTTATTTCCCTATTTGCGAAAACTCCTAGAAATGTTGCTAAAGCGATTCGACGGGGACGTTATTTGCAAAAAAGGATTAGAAATTATTAGGGTAGCTCGTCGACAAAGATATTTAAATCGGTTAATCTTTTAATAAAAAATAACCTGATATTTTTATACAAAAACGTTTTTTTTCGGGAGGAAAACGGCTATTTTTGCGAAACGAATTACGTTTTTAGTAAACACCGGAGAATTAAAAATATATATCTCCAGAAAAAAAAAACATTTACTGTAAGGAAAACATAGGCTTTTATAGCTAAAAAAAAAGGTAATAATAAATAATCGCAATTAATAAAAGCCGAAAATAATTATCGTAAAAGGATTCGGATAAAGGAACGGAAGTATAGTATTTACGGCAAGCCCGGACATAATACGCGTATTTGTAAGAAGGTTATAAAGACGTCTAGCGATAAAAAATTTAATTAGTTTAAATTAATTTATTACGTTATAATTAATTTATTTCAGTTCGTTGTTACGAAATGCCAAAAAACGGTCCGCTTGCTTATTTAAGCCGTTCGCTTGTATAGTACGTTATACTAAAAATATATCGGAAAAAAATATATGCTATTTATTCGGCGTTTATATCTTTATTATAAAATAAAAATTAAAAAAATTTTATAAATCGATTAACGATTATAAAAATACTGTCGTAATATATACCCGTAATTAAATTTTCTAATAAAGGAAATTTCGTAATAAAATTAAATATAATTAATTCCTATAATCGTTCGGCGATTAGTAATAATGATAATTTTCCGTATAGTTTATATCGTTTAATTTTTACTTTAATATAAATATTATATTAATATATAACTTTCTATATTGTTAATTTTATTTTTAAGAAATAATATATTTATCGTAAATATTCTAAGGTTTTATAAATTCCTAGGTATCCGTATAATTGGTATTTATATATTTTTCGTATTAAATTTTCTTAATATTCTTTTAATACGTAAATTTTATTTGTTTTTTGATTTTCGGGTAAGCTATTATACTTTTGCTGTATTTTCTTATACATATTTAATGTAAACTTTTTAATAATATTAATATGTCGTTATTATAAATATCCCTTTAGTATTCGGTCGAAAATAATTTATTATATTTTTACCTTAAAATCCTCGAAATTTAATCGTTTATTAAAAACGTTTATTCTGCCGTTTTCTAATCCTTTACGATAAATAATAATATAATCAAATTTTAAAAGGTATTTTACGTAACGTAGTTATTATCCGGTTAACTTTTTTGTAATTATAAAATAAAAAATATTCTTATAATTTATATATATTTTTACCTAATGTTAATTTCCTTTAAAATAATATTTAAATTCCTTAAAATTTTTAATAATAACTAAAAATTCCTTATCGTAAATAAGATAATTAAGTTTAATACCGTATAATTTATAAAAGTAAAAATCGATAAGGTATAATTTTCCTTTATTAGTTCGTTAATAAATTACTAATCTTAAAGCAAAATTTAAAATATCGGTTTCGAGTTTTACTAATTTATTTAAATTATATATTATTAAGATAAGTTTGCTAATAAAAACTCCTTTAAACTGTTAAAAAGCTTTTTCTATAATCAGGGCCTATGCAAACCGTCAGTTTTTTTTTAGTAAATTCCGTTAAAGGCATTACGATCTTATTAAAATATCGTATAAATCGTCGGTAATAATTAACAAATCCAAAGAATATTTATACCTTAATAACATTAATAAGTATTTTTTAATTTTTAATTGCAGTAATTTTTTAAAAGTTTATTTTAATATATCCTAAGGTAATAATATATCTTAAGTACTTAATTTCCTAAATATAAAAAGTACTTTTTTTTACGTTAACCAAAAAGTTGGTATCTTATAAAATTTATAAAACCTTATAAATATATCCTACGTATTCCTTTTCTATCTTTAAATAAATAAAGATATCGTTAAAATAATATATAATAAAAATGTTAAAATATTTTCGGAATACGTAATTAACCATTCGTTAAAAAATTACTAATACGTTCGTAAATCCGAAAAATATAACGAAATATTCGAATAATCCGTATTTTATTTTAAAAGTTATTTTTTTTTTCCTAATTTAATTCGGATCTGGTTATACCCTTTTCTTAAGTTTAAAGCCGTAAACTATTTAACGTCTTATAATCGGTCCTTAATTTTTATAATTAAAAACAATAATATTCTATCTTTAACGGTAATATCGTTAAATTGTTAGTAATCGATAATAAATCGTAACTTCCCGTTTTTTCGTAAAACGAAAAATATTAAATATTTTACTAACAATTTAAAATATCGTATATATTTTTTTCGTAATTTATTTTTTAAGTAATTGCGGAAAACGTATAGCTTTATTTCGTTTAAATTATAAATAAAATAAAAAACGGTCGTTTTGCCTTCCTTAAAAATTATTTCATAATCTTATTTGCTATATTATAATAACTTCGTATCGAATTTGTTTCGAAAAAACTTCTTATATTTATAATACCGTAATAACATTTTTACTATCTACTCCGGTAATTCTTTAAACTATATTTATAAATCGTTCTTTATTTATCGAAATCGTACTTTAAAGTTCGTAATAACGCGCCGTATTTTTTTATTATATCTTTTATTTTAAATATATCTTATTTTTTTAAATAATAAGGTTTTTATTATATCCTTATACCTACATTCGTCGTTTTCATTAATTGAATATTAAGATCTTAAATTTTCCTTATCCTTCCTCGTAATAAAAAATAAACGGAAACTTACTTAATTAATTTCCTAATTAATTAAAAAGGTATACTGGTACAATTATAGTTTTCCTAGGATTATATCGTATTTATTTAATAAAATAATATCGAAATTAATAATTTATCTTTTTCCTTCGATAAAAGTTTTAAAGTAATTAATTTCGCGTTTAACTTATCCGTTATTATAAGCGAATCTTTAACATTCGGCATTTTCGACCTTATAAAAGTAACTTTTCTTTTTCCATAATAACTTTAATTAATTTATTACTTCCGGACTAATATAATTAACAGTTATTATTTCGCAATCCATTATTACGGTATATTAGTTTTTTTTAATCCGCATTTATATAATAATAGTACTATCGCCGGTAGCTCCGATTATTACGTTTAAAGCCCTTTTAAAATGTTATAATCTATTCTTTTTTCCTTTACTTACCTGCAGCTCCCTTATAAGTAACGTTACTTTTTTAAAATCTGCAAAAATTTCGCAATATCTCCTTATCCCGGTTATTTTATATTCGAAGTTTTTTTAATTATTTTTCCATTTACGTTATTTATTTTTGTAATTACTTAAATTATTATTGTATATCCGGTTATTCGTAAATTTATTCCGTAAAAATTTCGATTATTTTTTTATTTAGTAATATTATTTACGAACTATTGTTTTCTTATTAGTTATTATTTTTTTTTATCTTCTAAATCCCATTAACCTTTTTTAATAAAGTTTTTAATTTTTTTTAATTGCTTTTTTATCCTTTAAATTTATAATAAAAATTAATTAAATACCTAAATCGGTAATAACTCGCTAATAATATCTTTTTATCGTTCTTTAAATTAATTCCTTTTCCGTTTAATAATCGCATTATCCGAAATAATAATAAAAATCTCCTTATAAACATAACTTTTCGAATAACTAACTCCATAATATTACCTATTAATTAATCTCGTTTTTTTCCGCGAATAACCGTAAATATCGATATTATTATTAATTATTTTTATTAATCCCTTTTTATCGTTTAAAATCAAACCCTTTTTAATATATTCGAATTATACGCTAATAAATTATTTCCTTTCATTTTTAATAAAACTAATATTTAAATTTATTATAATAAATAATATAGATTTTCGTATATCGCTTTAACTCTCCCGGATACAAATCCTCCTTCCATTCGTAATACTCCCGTAATTATTCTTACAAAACCAATTAATTCTATTCTTATTACCATTTCCTTTATCGGAATTAGGCAAATAATTTTTTTTCGGTAAAAACTTACCACCTTAAATAATCCTCGTACCACTATATTATCGTATACCGTAATCGGATTATATTAACTAATTTCTTATTATCCTTCTTATCGTTCTACTATTATCCCTCGGATACGGAAATCCAATTATTTTATTAAAGTTTTTTAAAGGCCTTATACTTAAAAGCCTTATATCCCATTTTACTACAGTTATAACACTTAATTTACGTTTAATCTCGTCGTTAAACTATTCCAATTTTTATAAAACTTAATTAAATTCCGTAAAAAATAAAAGATATAATATATCCGTTTCTTTAATTAAATTTATTAAATTTATATCGTAAAACGTACTAACCTTTTTTTTTTCTTATTATCTTTCGAACTATCGGTTATCGATTTTCATTACTTCGGTAATATATTTACTTAAGGAAATTAATTATTTAAGCTTAATTATTTCGTCCTTAACGTTATCTTTTAATCCCTTATAAAACACGTTAATTAAAGTATTATCCTTTTTATCTACTTATTTTACCTTAACTATCAAATTCCGGAACTTTATTATATACTTGGACGCCGGTCCTTTTTATCGTAATTATAAAATTTTCTATACGGCAATACGTTCCTTATCAGGGTTGTCGAAATTAGCCTTTAACTTTTCCTTAAAATTAAAATAACTGGCGAAAAGTTCCTTAATAAACGTTTTTATATTATCTTTTATATTCTTTAAATAATCTCTTATAGTTAATTTAAACCAATCGAACGTATCTCCCGTAAGGAATACCGCGACGGCGAAAATCTTATCTTTTAAATCGTCAAAAGTTAAAAATTATAAGTATACTCGTATTTAAATAAAGAAACTCTAGATATTAGTTTTTTTATCGTAAGGTTAAAATCTTTTAACCTTAATCTTCGAAATACTAAAATTCTTTTTAACTAAATTCTTAAATCGCAAAATTTCCGTTCCCAGTTTTTTAAACTTATCCTAGAATTACTAAACAGCAGTAACTTTTTTAATGTTAAAAGCTATATTAACAATTTAAATAATTATTTAAAATTTAACAATATTATTAAATAAAAACTTATAACGTATAACGGTTAAGTTAGTTAATTAATTATTAAACTAAATCGTACGGTTTATATTAACAATCGAATTATAAGATTTAAATAACGAAAATAATTTAATTATATTTAATAATACTAAAAATATCTTAGGTAACTAAGTTATATTACAAGCTGGGGTTATCTAAGCTATGGAATAATAAGCGTATATATATATATATATATCCTTTCTAACTTACTAGCTTACTTATGGTAAGCTGGTAATCTGGCTCACTGGCTTACTTATGGTGAGCTGGTGATCTAGTTACGTGACCTAACCTACTTAAGTCCTGTTTCGGTCCACTAGGACCCTTTCCAAGACCTCCCCTCTGTTAGGTCGTAACACAGGGTAACCTGCCGGTAAAAATCGTTAAATCGGTAAGTTTTTTAATAAAAAGTAATTTGTTACTTTTATACGAAATTATTTTTTTTTTCGAAAAAAAGTTACCCAATTACGTAAAACGAACCATATCTTAAACAAATATTAAAAAACTAAAAACAAACATTTTTAAAAAGGAGGGATATTTACTATATAAAAAAAAAACCTTTTCTAGCTAAAAAAAAGATAATAAAAAAATGCAGCTAATAACGGTTAAGAATAATTATTACAAAAGAATTACGACAAAAAAACGGAAATGTAATATTTACGGCAAACCCGGACATAATACGCGTATTTATAAAAAAGCTATAAATACGTTTAACGAAGAAAAATCCGATTAATTTATGTTATTTTAATATATTATAGTTAATTAATTTAAATTTTTATCGCAAGGTGCCGAAAAACGGCTCGTAAGGTAGTTTAGCTTACGAAATGGTATAGTACGTTATAATTAAGGGGCAGTTCGTAAACTTTTAAAATAAGCTGCTGATTTTAAATATACTTAGGATTTTCCGACGATATATTGTAGGCTTTATACCCCAGGTATCTTTAAGGCTGCTGAATATTTTGCTGGTGGGGTAAATTCCATTTATCGACGATGCACCTAATTAAAATTAATAATTATTTTTAAATTCGGCTGAATGCACGGATAAAAACTTCAGTTACGAAAGAAGT
This sequence comes from Monosporascus sp. CRB-8-3, assembly GCA_004155055.1. Taxonomy (NCBI): domain Eukaryota; kingdom Fungi; phylum Ascomycota; class Sordariomycetes; order Xylariales; genus Monosporascus; species Monosporascus sp. CRB-8-3. Next base: position 54,401 of record QJNZ01000648.1, read on the forward strand.
ACTGAAAGGATTATGGGGATCGGCTGAAATGGATTTAATTCGTCCAGATTTTCTGACGTAGTATTATTTTTATTAAAAATGTTATTAAGTAAGCCATTTTAAAAGTTTACGAACTGCACCTAAAGGGAAATAATTTATTAAATTATACTTTAAAAAGTTTTAAATAAAAAGTAAAAATAACTAAACATCTTTAAATATATATAAAAACAGTTATAATTATAAGAAATCTATATTTATAATATATAAATTAATTTCTCCTAGGTTATTAATTAAACGAAGCTTAGATTTAGTTATTTAATCGCTTTTAACTAGGTCTGACAATTTCTTAAATATTTAGCCAGATGAAACGAAAATATTAAATTAAGTATAACGTATAAACACTTAGCAAATACTATAACGGAAGTAATAAATACTAAGACAGAGTATAAAGGGAATATATGCTACCAGTAGATCCGTATATTGAGGAATAAAGGCTTGCAAGACACCTGGTTAGATTTTTTTTTTT
>QJNZ01000649.1:0-21139 GCA_004155055.1 Monosporascus sp. CRB-8-3
GTAACCGTGTGACCAAATTGAACAAATTGATAGATTGTGCTATCGGTTGCTAGGCTTCACCAAAACCCAACCTTCTCGCTGGCGTCTCACTCCAAGGTGACTTCTGTTACGTAGCCACTGCACCAGAAGACTGAATTGATAAGTGCATTCTTATCGAGCTACATATCTGACAGATCCCCCCTGCCAAACCAGCCGGAGGGTATAAGGTTTATTAAGGTCGAAGTTTATCAGCATTACGTAAGTAAGCCTTCTAAGCCGATATTAGTCGAGAAATTACGTATTTACGGGGGCCTAATAATCGGCTTCGGAATAAGGCTTTTCGGAATTAAGGTATATAACTTATCGTAACGGTAAAAATTATTAATAATTACCGTATATAAAAATATTAAGTACAATATTTATCGTATTAATATTTAATATAAATATTTTATATTTTTAACTTAATTTATATAATATAGTTTATATTTCTTAACTTTATTTGTATTTATATTTAATTAGAATTTTAAATAATATTAATATATAATTATAAATAAATTACAGTGTTTCTTTTATTAAGTAAATTTATTATCTTCATTGTTTAAAATTTATAATATAATTAGTAATATAAGCCGGGATAACACGACATCCCTCTCTCAATCCCTACAGGGGGGGATTAAGCGGCTTCGTCTCGCGGGTCCGGATGTTACATTGTGTATATTGAGCCGCGACTCATTTTCTATGTTGGGTTGTTGCAGATAGAGTTGCCGGTATGCTACTACCAATAGTGGGCTGGGAGGATTAACCTGCTCCTCACCAGACCGACATTGGTCTTTGGTAAAAAGTAGATAATAACCGTGATCATGTTCAGGAACCGCCCCCCCGCCATAATATGTATATTGGCATGGTATCAGGTGCGGCTATGGAATAGTAGGCCCAGCGTGGTAAGATCGCGCCACCGGCGGCCAGAGCTGCTTTGATTCGACAGTTCCTTCTTGCCTCCCGATATCTATAGATATAAATAGGTGCTGGTCCGAGGAGGGGTGTGAAGCGTATTTCAACCAGCTTGCTGCTCCAATCTGCAGTAGCAACCAGAGAAGGCAGCGGTCCAGTGCTCACCTTTTCTACAATTTGCAAACCTCATCTGTCCTTATTCTTGGTCGGCGGGGTTGCCGCTTTCGAGAAAATGGCCCCGTTTCTTCTGCCAGGCTTTCTGGCAGGGCTGCCGCCTATGGCTTTTATCTTCGTTCTTCCGTTGGGGGCCTACTGTTGTTGGTCTCTGTTCTCCTACTTTTCGTCACCCCTGAGAGGATATCCTGGGCCATTTACTGCCCGTAAGGGACACTTCCTGTCGGTCAATGCCTCGGGTGAATCCTGGTTTCGTGGCAACTTGCTTTTTCTTCTCGCCCACTTGCCATGCCATGACCTCATCTCAGCTTCTGCATCATTGTCGTTTTCCTGGAGACTAACTTGTCGCATTCTCGGCTAGGATGGACGCGACTCTGGTATTTGTATCACGCTTCGACGGGCAAGTCTCAGCTCGAATTGAAGCGACTCCATGACAAGCACGGCCCTATCGTGCGCATCGCACCGCACATCATCAACATTGACATCCCCGAGATGATCCCGACGATATTCAGTACGAAGGGAGACTGGTTGAAGGTTCGCTCAATACTATGTCCCGGCTGACTCCTCGCGGAGGGTTGACAATGTATCGTTAGACCGAGTTCTACCACGGTAGTAGCGCCCTCGTCAACGGGCAGGTCGTCCTGAACATCTTTAGCCAGACCGACCCCGTCAAGCATGCGAAAGAGAGAAAGCCCATCGCCAAATACTATTCTCCCGCTGGCACCCTGGCCTTCGAGCCGCATATGGACAAGGTCATCAACAAGCTCTGCTGTGAATTGGAGAAGAGGTTCATCGATGGTCCGAACTGGGGAACGGTGTTTGATCTAGGCCGATGGATTCTTTTCTGTGAGTGCGATAGCCCCTTGCCCGCGCTATGGCTGTTTTTGTTGGGCCACATGCCAACTGTGCCAGAGGATCGACGGCTAACAGATTGCAGACACCTGGGATGTTGTAGGCGCGGTGACGTTCTCGGAGCCTATCGGCTACCTGGAGAAGGGCGAGGACTTCGACGGCACGCTACATAACGCCGACAAGGCGATGGATTACTTTTCCGTCGTGGGCACGATGCCCTTCTTAGACTACGTGTTTGACAAGAACCCGGTCTATCGGATGGGCCCCCCCGGCTTCAACACCATTACGGGCATCTCTCTCCAGCACCTCCTCGACCGCTATCAGGGCAAGGATAAGGACACCCACGGCCCCGATCCTCCGGATTTCCTCGACAAGTTCATCGAGGCGAAGGAGGCCGACCCCGACAACGTCGATGACGCCCAGATCATCTCGTGGCTCATGGTCAACATGATTGCGGGCGCCGACACGACCGCCATCACGATCCGAAGCGCCCTGTACTTCTCGCTGAAGCACCCACGCGTGTGGAAGAGGTTGACCGAAGAGATCCTCGCCGCCAATTTCCGTGGAAGGACGCCCCCTCCATATAAACAGATCCGCGTGATGCCCTATGTCGGTGCTGTGGTCCGCGAAGCCCTGCGCGTCCTTCCCGGCGTGTCCATGACAATGGAGCGGTACGCGCCTCGTGGCGGGTATCGTCTGCCCAACGGCGACTACCTCCCCGGCGGTACTGTCGTCGGGATGAACCCCTACGTCACCAACCGCAACAAGTCCATCTACGGAGAGGATGCGGAGGAATTCCGACCAGAACGCTGGCTTCGCGACGAAGCGGGAGGCGAGTCAGAAGAGAGTTTTCAGGCGCGCTTGACCCGGATGAACAAGTTCGACCTGTCTTTCGGGGGAGGCAGCCGTATCTGTATCGGAAAGAACATCGGCCTGTTCCAGACGTACAAGGTCCTCGTGACCCTCATCACTCTGTACGAGATTGAGATGGCCACTGAGAAGGAGTGGACGGTCATCAATAGCTGGTTCCCGAGGCAAGAGGGGTTGAAGGTAAAGATGTCGAGGAGACGATAAGCTTGCGTACTATACGAGTTAGGGACGTATGGAAAATATGATAAAAGAATAAAAAGAGCCCGGGCGCTGCCGGAACGGTAGGTGGGTATGCTGGGCCACGTCAAATGTTATCCGGACCTCGTTGGACCTCGCCGCGTTAATGGTGGATATTGCTAACGTAAAGCCAATAAACTGGTTTTTACGTTGGCATGAAAACAGAGCCACCACGGAGGCCAGGCGACCAATAAATATCACTAGCACGCATTTCCCACAGGCTGGCTCGTTTTACGTTCAGTTGTATTACAGTAGGATTAAGCATCCAGATATACATTAGTTAGTCTAAACATCGGGGGTATTCTTTGCGATGCATGGGGCCCGGTTTTATACCCTGTACAGCCGGCTGATTAGAGTGTCACATTTCAGGTACAATCTCATGTCCTTCCGAGGTAAGTAATCGAACGTTCGACCGACGGTTGAACCCACGTACGAATTAAATCCGAGTGCCATGGGTCCTCGTACCGATCTGACGGACAAAAAGTATAAATGTAAGTGGATTTCAACCTTGTTGCTTCTCCGTCCCAGGCAGGTATCCGCCGCTGAGCCGCATCCAGTAGGGGCAGGAAATTCTGACGAAGAAACGCAGAAGTAAATCTACCGAATTTATCTGCTGGCGAGTCTCTACGCTTGCCTTATCAATCCAGCCTCCAAGTTATCGGATATAGCGAAGACAAGGGGACCGTAAGGTCTTCTAGCCGGTTGTTGCCGGTTACATGGCAGAAGGGAAAGAACAGTATCTCCTTGCCTTGTAGGGAAGACAAGAGTGCTTACAGAGGAAGCAAGGACGAAAAACGACAGAACATCGACACGCACACAATATGGGAGGAAGAATGAATAGCTTATATAGCCCAGTATCCCGGGATGTACCCTACAGAGTCCCATCATTTGATCCCCTATAACATATCCTCCTAACACTTGCATCGTACCGCAACTCCTTAACTGAAGTATTCTAGAAAGTCAGAGATACGGCAGAACTTATTTCTCATTCCATTCCCAGAACTCCTTGGTGATGCTACTACCGCCGTCGGCCTTGGTTTTCGTAACTTCGTTCAAATCCTTATGATTTCTCATAAAACGCTATTAGAACCCAACAGACTAATACTTCATTCGGAAATGTGCTCATGATATCTAAAGGTCAAAAAGTGAACGATTAGTGTTGTCTTCCACAATACAAATATACTTCATCAAGAATAACTTGCCGGAACTACCCTTTCAAGTAATACAATACAGCCCGTGTTCGGATGAAAGCCGCTGCTTGAAAGTAGGCCGGTCTGGGCTTTCTAACTGTAAGTGATGTGCTTCCACATCTCTTTCCACTCCTTTTATCCCCTTGAAGTGTAGTTTCCCTAGTAGCATGTCAATACGTATTCTTTGGATATCTGGAGGCAAATGTATGGTCGATTGTGCTGGCGTAGACGCGTAAGTAATGTATGATCGTCCCACGCTCCCCTTGCATATTTTAGTTTTGAAGTTTGAACGTCTACAACCTCCAGGGTACGTCTGGTCTTGAGGTCACATATTCCAGCATAGCCGGGACGATTCTGTTTGGCAATTAGACAGCTCTATCATCTAAGTTTCTCATTTCCGTGCTGAACCTTTTTCTGAACCCATGATATTGAATACATACGGAGCTTTGTTGGTAGGAAGACAGGCAATAGATGTGACGCTCGGCTGATGAACCCTAGCAACGGAACATGTATACTCCGATCGGAAAGATGGCCTTCCCTTCTTTGGTGCATACCTGGCTTGCTGACAGAACACATTCTAATATGCAGTTGGCGATTAATCACAACGCCTATGGGCTCATATCGGATTAGAAGCACCGGGTTAAGCGGAATGTACATGCTAACTCCGCCTTTGGCAATCGTTGCATGCTAATTTCTGGCTTGCGTAATAGCTAGCTGCCTAGAGTATTATGCATGATTACAGTCGTCTTATTAATAACCATCGCCTTCCGGCACAAGCGGAAGTGCTTAACAATCATCGTTTCTACGCGATACCCTCATGAACCGACGGCTCAACAGAAGCTGGCCGAATGTTCTGATATTTATATAGAAGTGAATGCATTCCACGATATACGCCTAATCCACAATCCAACACACCGCAGGCGGTGGAAACCTATAAGCACGATTCAAGCATATATAAGCAAGATATAAGATAGCTATGGCACCAGCACCGATCATACTCATCCTAGGCTCGGGCGCCAACATCGGCGCCGCCGTCGCCAACCGCTTCGATAAGCTTGGGTACCAGGTGGCCCTCGTCTCGCGGCAGGGGGGCGACGCCCCGGCGAGGACCCCCGAGGGGTACCTCAAGATCAGGGCGGACCTCGCGGACGCGGATGCGTACGCGGGCATCTACTCGAGCGTCCGGGAGATCCTCGGGGGCATGCCCAGCGTCGTGGTCTTCAACGCCGCGTCCGTGACCCCGGCCGCCGAGCCGGGCAACATGTTCTCGGTGCCCCTCGACGGGTTCCAGAGGGACTTCGACGTCTCGGTCAAGGGCGCGTACGTCGCCGCGCGCGAGGCGTACCGGCTGTGGAGCAGCGAGAGCGAGAGCGGGGCGAACGACGGCGGCACCAAGAGGCAGTTCATCTTCACGGGTAACATGCTCGCGAGGGCCATCCTGCCCGTCCCGGACTTCGCGACCCTGGGCATCGCCAAGAGCGCGAGCGCGTTCTGGCTAGGACTCGCGGATAAGTTGTACAAGGAGAAGGGATTCAGGTACGTGCGGTCGAGAGCCGGGGCTTGTTGTCCCATGAGCCTGAACGGGGACGGAGACAGCGGGGAGCCGCTTGCTAACCAACTCCGTAGGTTCTTCGTCGCGGATCAGAGAGTCGCCGGTGGTGCTCCCGCGGTTAAAGGTACGGACGCAGAGGCGCATGCCGAGTTGTTCGCGCGCGTTGCGCGGGACCCAGAGCCGTGGCCTTTTTACATCACCTTCGTGGACGGGACCAAACACGAGAAGTTCGAGAACGGGAGCTGGGAGGAATAAATGTGCGGATGCGAAGAAACAATGATATGCAGTACTATATCTCCTGGAGACATGCCATGTATTAATTCCACTGGGATGAAAACTGCTGCCCCCATGACAATACGCTCTATTTCCCGATACGTAGTGTGGTGTGTTTCTCGTGCATAATCGTCTAACCCTAACCGCTCTTTGATGGTGGAGAAGCTCCCTTACACAGGATAGCATGGGGGATGCATTGGAGTTAGGGGTATAGTGAGAAACAGCTGCCACATTTCGGTGTCACTCCTATGCATATTCATCTTCAACGCGCCTCTCCTCTACCGCCTCGCCTCGAAACTTGTCCCCTATAGACCGTTCTCCCCTCATTCTCACGCTACTGGACAAAAAAGAAGGTAGTGCCTCGAGTCAGAAGGAAGAGGAATAGGACGAGCCCTACAGATTCTCAAGCCCACGAGGATATCAATCGGCTAGTATGGCGAAACCGATCTCAGCAGGGGCTGGCAACGCAAGCAGGCCTGTATCTTCGAGGGGATGGTTGTGCCGTTCGTATAAGCAGGTTTCGGGGATGGATCTTAACCGGCTTAAACATATTCACTAGGAATAGGGATTGATTTTTTATCTTGAAAAGGCTCCATGAGTGTATTTACTGGATATTTCAGGGGTTACTAAAAACCATGTTAATGTTAAGCGTAACTCTGCCTCATTGTGCCAAAATGGGACGCAAGATTACGAAGGAGAAATAGGGGTGAGCACTGTAAGATGGACGAGGGACGGTGTAGTGATGACTTCAAGTCATACACCCAGCTGGCATATAGAATCAAGAAAATACAGAATTTAACTGATATCTGGACTGGTTGTACAACGCCATAACCCCCTTTGACCAGACTGGCCCCAGTAGCCTTAGCGTCCAGCAGCCATTTGGCTCTGAGGGTGTATAGTCCGGTTCAGGGGGCTAGCCCGAGCATGGCATCAACGATTAGAGACTAGGAAGAGAATAACCAGCAGAGGGACTAGGTCCGATTCATGATGCCCTTTAGTGACATATCCACAGCATCAAAACCCGGAGACCGAAGACTGACTATCCGCCCGACATCTTACCCATTACATCATCGTCCATCGGTGACAGCTTAATGCAAGTATCCATCTTACCAAGCAAGTAAGTGGGAAGGTCAGGTAAGGTTAGAGGATCGGTATCGATTATCTGAAACGACAAGACGCATGGGAGGATCTCCCTGGGGTATCTATCAATGCTGTGTAGCTCCTATACACTAAACGCCGACCAAACTCAGTCCTGGGCACCAAGCCATCCAACCGCTTCGCTCCTATCCAAGGCCTCCCACAGGGGATCCACAAGGCTAACCATGCGAAAGACCAATCAGGACCAATCATGTGGTTAGACCGCTTCCCAGTCCATCGCGTCGGCAATGAACCCCCAATCTTGTTCGGTGCTCGAGCCCAGTCCGCCCTCGGACTGCGCGGTTGCCGTCTCCTGGACATAACGCACGGTCATGTTATATGCCTCTTCCAGCGCCGCGAGAATGATCTGCAACATCTCCTCAAGGTTGTAGGTCTCAAGTGGCGCTACCGTGTACCGGCGCGTCTCTTCGCTGTCGGCCGTCTTCCACCTATTCCGTAGATCTTTTGCACTCCAGAGCTGCCTACGCGCCTCGCCCTGTCCGAGAATTGAGTGCAAGGGATTCCCGGGATCATCGAGCGCCAATAGCACGTTGACGTGGTATTGGTGTTGGCTGATACGCTCACGTGGTACGCCAAGCTTTCCGGTCTTGTTACCGATGCTGTTGCCGTTAAAATCGCCATTCTGAAGACCATTGCCGTTGCCATTCACCCCTGGCGAGGGGTGGACATCGATGCCATATACACCGAGGAGATGCACTATAGCTCGCTCGAGGTGCATGTATATCTCGTAGAAGTCGATTTTGAAGTGTATCTCATTGGCTTCGATTTCCTCCTGTGTTCGGCCCGCTCGGTCTGTCGCAAGCTTATATCCGTAATCCAGGAACGGTAGCTTCCAGCGTATCCGGGACACTATCTTCAGGAACCGAGATAACTCCTGCTGCGGAGTCGGCCGGTCACCGAAGAGGCCGGATGGTTCATCCAGACGCGAAGATGGGAAGTTGGAAGATGGGGCAGTCCTGGATCTCGACGCCACAGACGAGGACGCCCAACGGGAAGCAGAAAGACCGGGCATGGCCTACAATATCAGGTAGGTGGATGCTGTTGATATATAGTTATGGGTTAACTGCCGAGGTTGTTTTGAGTTTCTATGCCGTGAGAAAATGGCATTTTGAATGCGGCGGACAGCAAGGCGACGTAAACGAGAGCAGGTAATAAGACAGTCTATAACAACTCAATTGATTCGCACAACAATGACCCGGTTGCCTCAAGCTGACTCAATGGAGACGGTGCCGAAACAATACAGGGCCTTGTTCTCGAACGGCTGTTTGGCATGGGTAACAATAGGCCTTGTTACTGGGAGCTTCATGCTGAACACGCGCTAAGATAGTCGCGCTGCCGGATATTGTTCGGGGCACTGTGAACCAATGACGTAGTGTAAACAAGCCCACACCAGCTCTCCTTTCTTTCCTTCAATGTTGCTCTTTACAACTGCATGGTGACCCTGTTACGTTGTTAACAGTACTTCGGAACAGGGCAACGACAGAGCACCACCTATCTGATTTCCTAACAATCAGCGAGAGTAGGTGAAGCAGGCTTGTCGGAAACTTCCTCACTATGATGAAGTTAGCAAGCCAGAGTTTGACTGAAGCATCCACGGTCGCATGAGTAACTGCGATATGCTCCGGGGTCACTATTAAACCAGGGGCTGCTACCTGGGCCACGGCCACTTAACCGTCCAGTTCAGTTCAACACATTCCATCAGCTCAGCAAGAACAAAACCTAAGGATCTTAAGAAAGTCCCCAATCGCGGTAACAACAAAACTATATTTGCATGAAAACGAGATTAACTAGGATTGTCTGGATATGGCACACTATTCAAAGTGTCCCTTGGAGTTGTGGTTTTCGTAGTCAACTTCGAGGCGAAATGGTCCGATATATGTGCGACACAGGCGAAGCAGCCTACAGCTGTGGAGGAATGGTTGGACTCGACGAATATGCAGGGCTAGTCAATAGAGGCTGCTACCATCGAGGAAGGTACCAAGACGGAGACATCCCGACCGTAGTGGCTCTCCTTACCTCCAATGAGTATTCCCTGTCCGTACCTTCTATCATATCCTCATCATACACTACGTGAAATATGCGAATGGCGGGCCTAGGATAGCTCGATATTCGACTCTGTGTTGAGTACCAAGTCCTTCAGATGAGACTTCTCATTGGGACATGTACCGCGGAGAACTGAGCCGTGGTTATTGTGGTGAATTCTAGCACAACTCGGGGCTCGCTATCATGTCTACCGCCGGCTTACATCCATAACGACAACGGTCTTACGGCTCGAGTAGTGACAGTAGGCTCAAGAGCTGCCCATACTATCTCACAACAGGCTGCTATCTTATGTCACAAACCTCCCAGTCCTACTGACCATGACGGTATCACTAGTGTCACCCTGTATACTAACCACAAGCTGCTGAACGTTAGTCTTAATGCAACAGCAGTGCAAACTGGAACAGAACAAAGACATCCCTCAGAGCACGTGTCCCCTGGCATGTGCTTTTGTCCCCATTCATATAAGTGGTTGCTTAGAGGCCTCAATCAGCATGGGCCCTTCGTCGGTACGGAGAATCCCTTATTAGATTATTTCTGCCTCTTGGCGGCAGTAACTCTACCGTCGCTCCCACTCTGCTCACCCGAAGCATCAGACGAGCTGGCATGTCTCCGTCTAACGACCCCAAGCTTCAGATGGCCCGGCTCGCCCGGCATCGACGTCTCGGATTCCTCTTCTGGCTTGGACAGGTCTTCGTCGTCCTCGTCCACGCCGACGTACCGCTCCGGGATCCTCTCCCGCTCGCTGAGGATGACTTGGTCCTCCTGCCGGTAGTCCTCCAGTTCCACCATGCAGTTGTCGCCGGACTCGCTAGGGGTGGGAACTTCGGAAACGTCCTCTCCCATCCGGCGCAGGGCCCACCTCCTCACCGCGTCGTGCGTGGCATTGACGACAACGAAGCGGCGCCCCTTCCATCTCGTGATCGAGTGCCGGAGCTCCCTGCCGCGTATGAGCTGCACGCAACCTGGGGGGCTGCGGATCTGCAGGCCGAGCTCACGGAGGACGAGGTCGCCGCCCTCGAAATCCCCGACGGGCACCAGAGCGGCGAATCCGCGCTGCCAGTCGCTGAGATCCCTGTGTTCGTTGGTCATGAGATTAACCAGCAGCGCCCGTATCACGAACGGGTCTTCCTGCCTGCGGGTCTCGAATGGCACGAATCCGAGCTTGCCGACTTCGGCGGCGACTCTGGTGTACTGCCGGAGTAGTTCCGGGTCCAGGAGGCCGAAGAAGAACCTGGCCAGTTCGGTGCACGCCCCAAAAGCGCTGAACCGCAGCTTGTGCAGCTGCGGTAGGACCTGCGACTGGCCGTGCATGATCCTAATCGTCGAGTCCTTGGTGGGAATTGGACACTTCTTCCCGTTGGGGTCCCCGGTTTCGCAATGGCCCCCGAAATGATAGACTCCTGATTTGGCTCGGCGGGGATCGTTCTCCCTGATGCGGAAATCGAGCTCGGGGTGTTCTGCTAACCAGTCCACCCAGTGCAGTCCGTGACGAGTCATATCCGGAACTGGGACCGGCTGCAACGTACTGAAAGTGTCAAGTGAAGCGGTGACTTGATTTTTGACGTTCCTATTGAAGGGTAACGTAAGTAACGATTTTTCCAGTGGACTGGGAAGCAATTGGAAATCCCGAACTCGAGAAAGAGGGCAATGATTCGATTTTTCTCTCGCTTACTTGGTTAGGAGTTCACCGAATGCATCTGAGAACTGGAATGCGATCACATGGTTGGCCTTGTCGAGTACCATAACTATATCGGCCTCGACAAAATGGAGCAATCCGTGCTTGACAGCGTACTCGTCTCTCTCGCTCTGGGTGTAAGGATTGAAAGTCTTTTCTACAAGGCCTTTTCATACCATCCCGATCATATCATTGAAGGCGGCGTCAGGAGAATCTCCTTGCATTTGCTTCCGAACATTGCCTTCAAGCTCCTTATTTATGTAGAGTTGCTGTCGCGCCATGTCTCGGGCTCTTCTCCAGTAATCTTCAGTGCGACCTGCCAAATGAGAGTTAGTGTCTGTTACTTCTATATGGGCTTGGGGGTGCTTAGACGGCCGTAGTAGCCACATATGAGGAGAAATGGTGGAACAAGAAGATGCTCTGTCTTGGAATGGACGGTAGATGCGAAGTGCACCCCAGAAGAAGAATGAAAAAAAAAAAAAAGAGAGAGAGAGAACAGACCTCCGATCTGCCCGGCCTGAGCCAGCAGTAAATGAGCAGCCACCCACTGCTCGACCTCAAGGGCGGGTTGGGTACCGACTTCCTCGTCAAGCTTCCTCTCGAGCTCCTTCGAAACCCTACATCTACTGTAAGGCGACCCAGGTCCAAACACATCAGCATCCTCCATCTTAACCTTGGCAACAGTATGACCGTGGAGGGTGAACGTCTCGATAACTCGGTTGTGCCGACATTGGCAGTCCACCACCCCATCATCGGCGATCTCCCGGGAAGATCTCGTCTTGATATCCACGATATCGCGGGAAAGCCGAGCCACCCACGGCGAATCCACGTCGATATGCGTGTCCTCTTCGAACTCGCTGACCACCAACGACTCGTCGCACGGGTAGCCGATATTGCTCCAGGAGTAGTGGCACGCCCCGGTCACGGGGTCCTTCCTCTTGGGCCACTCCCCGGTGCCCTCAAACATGGAGGCCAGGGGAAGCATGAATTCGGACATGGGGCCGAAAATGGGGCGCCGCACGGCCTCCTCCCGCTCCATCACCACTGCTTCTCCGCACGACACCTCAGGGATTTCGGTTCGCTGAGTTATGTGGATATCGTCTTGGACTTGCCGTTCCTGCCGCGTGCTCTCCTGTGCGTCACTGTCCCTGGTGTTGCTGCTATCGATGCCGCGGCGTTTGTCTGCTAACTTGGTGCGTTTCTTCGCCGTTGCTTCTAGTGCGAGGGCCACGATTTTGAGCGCTTTGGCATCATTTTCCGCCGTCCTCTTCTGCATAGGCCGCTCGGCTGGATGACGAGGCGGCCGTGGTACCCGTGAGCGATTAGTCCCCGTCGGTGACTCGGTGGGTAATTGTGACATCTCGTAAATGTAAGATGTGAGTCCAAGGTGGGAAGTGGAAATTCTATGGTTTGAAAATGGATTGGTAAGGGCCTGAAGCGACCGCAGCTCTTGAGTCGATGAAAGACGGTTACCTACTTTTACCGCGCCATGGTGGCTTGGGTTGGGCCGTGTCTTTGAAAATGCACAACAATTCTGTGCACGAAGAAGAAATGTTCATTCAGGAATGGTTCTGGAAACCGTTTGTTATTCGGCTGACTGTTCGAGAGTGGCATAATCTTTGAAACCCCTTTTGTACAGTGAGGGACCTAAGGCAATCAGGAGCTCATGGAATTGACTGGTGACTTCAACTATAACAAGATGCGAAAATTGAAGAAGACTGTACTACACTGATCATTGAAAGCTTCTGTCTTGGAGGTCATTCAACAACCTATCTTCATAAAGCAGAAAGTAGTCCAGTGTATTCTCGGCTGTTGTTGATGAGAAGGTTGTGTTAGATGGGTGGCCTTTCCATCCATACAAGTTCCAGGTAGGTGGGCACCTGCTGCGACAACAACACCAAACGGCCAACACGCGTGATGAATGGAATATTTGGCTATTACTCGCATATATTAGTTGCCGAATACAGTGTCATTAATGTTCGCACCGTTAAGACAATACTATTCCCATTCCTCCTGCTTAGCTAGTCGAGATAGACTCACATGGCTTTTATTATGAACGATCCTTCATACTCCGTATCCTACTATACATAAGTTCTGCCAACTACACCGCGTCCATAGCGGCCCTGGTCGTCAGCTGCTCGTTCTTGTTCCCGAGCTTCGAGATTTGCAGGAAGGCATCGACGCCGTAGCCCTCGAGACTGTGCAACTCGAGGCTGCCGGCCCAGTACTCGGCGTAGACGCGGCTGAGGGGAAGGCCCATGCCGAGGCGCAAGTTGGGCGGGCGCGAGGACAGCGAGGACAGGGAGCTGGCCGAGGAGGCCGCGGAGCCGGGCTTGCCGTCCTGCAGGCCGGTGAAGTTGCCGTCGACGCGCAGCTCCTGCAGCGTGGCGGCCATTAGCGGAACCTGGACCAGGTTCTCGAGCCGCTGATTCCGCACCTTGGACCCCTTGGCGAATGACCATAGGTACGGCAGCACATCGCGCGGGATACCACCCCCACGATCCGAGATCCGAATGATGACGTGCTTTTGCGCCTCGCATATGGTCACCTCGATGGGCGGCGGGGGCGTGCCGGCTTTGTCGTGCTGGCGGTGGTGGTCGATGACGGCCTGGACCGAGTTCCGGAGAAGCTCACCAACGATGTATTCCAGGTGGCTGAGGATGTACGGGAATGTCGCTTCTAGGTGCCCCTCCACCTTGATCTCGGGGATCTGGACATCGGGACCGTTTGCGGAGCGGGCGAGATCTCGCACCGCGTGGCCGCAGCGTTCGATAACATCCTTGGCGACGCATTTCAGGAATATTTCGCCGATGAACTCGGACTCGGAGAGCGGGGCCCCTGGTTGGAACCAGTCCGCGTGGAAAGTCTCGGTGAGTGCGAGATGCTGTTCTGCGATTACTCGGCGGGATATACGCTGTGAACGGACCCGATTAGCGGCACGGCCTAATTCTTCCCTGGATGTGCGTGACAACTACTCACCGATCTCAGGAGAGTGTTCATGAACCTGTCCAGCTCATCCGCCGGCATCAGGTCGCTGCACTCGAGCATGCCCATAGTCAGCTTCGGAATAACCGTCAGGTGGGCGCGCAACATCTTGGTCAGCTCGCCGCAAAAGCGCTCGTTGTCCTCAAGCGTCTTGATCTCGCGTATACGGCGGAACAGGTCGAAGGCGTCGTAGTATAGCTCATAGACGTCGCGCAGGTGCGGGTTTGTCACTACGGCATATGGCAAGCGCTGCATATCTCGTATCCGGTGGGCGATTCGCGTGGGCAGCTCCGTGCGCACATAGTTGGCGGAGCTGATCAGCCTGGACTCTGTGAGAGATCGGCCGAACACCATGAGCTGGCGCAGGCTTATCGGACGGGCTTCTTTCGCGACCCATCTGTTTTCGCTGTCGTCAGTCTTTCTGCAATTCCGTACGCCCGCAGCGCCACGTATCTAGCCCGAACATACTCATCCAAGACCTGTACCGGCCTCCATTTTGTTGTATGCGACCGTCTTCTGCTGGCTGAATCGGTCGGTTCCAACGCGCGTGGATTCAAGGCTATTCGTAAATTTATTGCTGTGGCTGTTCTTGTGACTGCCAGGCTCGTCAGCCGGTGGTTTTTGGCGGCATTTTGCACCGCGAATTGCAACATGATATATCCCACAATTCCATGCCAGACAAGATGATCTGGCTCCGATAGCACGGGATTTACGAGAATGGATGAGATCGCCCTTTCTGAAGTATTGTTCGGATCTGCGACATGTTCAAGGGCTCAGTTCGCTGAATGGTGACATGAAGGTAGTATTAGGTTGCCGATTTCGCTGCTCGGCCGGTCTCTGGATGGGTACAAAAAGGGGGTTGAATATCGAATCAAATCGTGCGACTCGCCTCGGCTCGATGAAGAGTGTACGGCATAACGTTAGTTCTCGTACACATGCATGTATTAAGTAATGCACGCAACTACTAGTTAGGTACCCCACATGTTTGATTTTACCACTACACGCATGTATGAACATTAAAAAGGCTTCTACCGTTAGTAGAACCTGCGAACCTTGAAGTTCGTGCATCTCCGATTCCTCAAATCCAGTGAGATATGCCACATTATCGTCATCCGTGGCTGGGGGTAGCGGGGCGCTGTGGCTAATCCCTTCCCTACTTTTGCCTAGGTAGGTATGTACTAGGCAGGCCAAGAGGGGCAGTTCCCTTTTACATTTTTTAAAGGTTGCTTGCTCCCCGTCATGACAGACTTCCGCTTCATACATGCACCAAGTAGGCACATAGAAAATACGGTAAGTGTGTCGGTGTCAACGCCGGCAACTGTCAGCATATAGCACCTAATGATAGACGGAAGATAGTGGCGCGAATTAAGAGAAGATTGATTGTATGAGCAAAATGGCGGGGGGCAAACCAAAGTAATGGCATAACTACGAAACTTCCGGGGGACGCGACTACGCACGAATACGGTAGGTAGCTACTCTGCTGACTATCCACCTAGGAGTAGATGCTGACGTTATTCACCAGCGTTTCATAGGATAAAACGTACCTACTACTAGGAATGCAGTTAACTTCGATGCCAAATCTTCAAGTAGGTACCTAGTACCTAAATATTAATGTGTAGTGGCGTCACGACCTCACTCTCAGAAGTACCTCCTCCCCTACCTTATGACCGCTACTCCGGTTATTGGGGGGAGCTTTCCGAGGTGTTTTAATCTTGCATATCTTCTCCTGCTCTGATGCAACAGTTCCAAAGAGAGCTTGAATACAGCCCAAACAGGTGACAACGGGAAGCCCGCTGCCCTTATTACTCACATGTACCTAGTAGTTACCAGTCTAGGTCATAGGTACCTACCCCCCAGTAACCTGCTTCCTCCACAACGACACCACCACATCCATCCGATACTGATACGCACACACACGCACCACCACTATCATCATCAATCTTTTGTTAGCCCCGCGTACATATCGCTCTTCACGACACCAAACCCTGCAAGCATCACGTCAACCATCAAAAAGGCCAACGCCTCCTCTCCTGCCTTCCCTACTCCTGCTTATAACTCCTAAACATTACGCGCAACCCTCGACGTTGATTGAGCACATGCAGCCGCAACCAGAAGCCTCTGCTCTTACCTGTTACCGATAGTGTATGACTTGATTTACTTTGGGGTATCTGCCTACCTAGGTATAAATAGTAGAAATGGTGAGCCCGTTGCCGCGTACCTAGTTCTGTTGTCTCATGTTGTTTTCTGCCCTTTCGACGTCCATTCTGTCTATTCTGTCTACATGCAAGTCTTGCACGGCTCTCTGCCTTGATCCATCTACACCGGCCTCATTGTCATTAAGAGACTATACCTTTCGAAATAGCTTCAGCCTCTTTGTTCATCTCGTCAAGGTCACAATCTCCGTTAAGGCCTTACTCGTTCTATAGGACAAGTGAAGCCTGTGTCTGCCCATTCATACCTTTCTCGTAACTATAGCATACCCTGTCATTCCCTTGCCCCTCCGAGTTGCACAGCTGACAAGGCCCCCCTTCCGCAGAGCTACGATCCTGATATCCATTCGCCTAACGACATGGTCGTCGATGCGCCGGACGACCTCGTCGTCGAACCCTCCGAAACCGAGAAGGATGAAGTCGCTATCATCAACCCAGATCAGCTTGACAACGATGCCGATCACGAGAGCGTACCATTGGCAAATGACTGTACGTCTTCAAAAGCCCGTGGACATGGTGGCATAGAGGGTTTGTGCTGACACCCAATACTAGTCGAGGCGATGAAGGAGATTGTGTTGCCCCCATTAATCGAGGAGCCAAAGATCCTAGAAGACGTTGTCAACACCTGGACAGTAGAAAACTGGAGGACACTTTCGAAGAAGGAACATGGCCCAGTCTTCTATGCCGGTGGCTTCCCATGGTCAGCATGCAGCTCCGTCCACTGGGCAGCTCGACTTGGCTAACGTGGATGGATAGGCGCATTCTTCTTTTCCCCTTCGGCAACAATGTCGACCAAGCATCCGTATATCTTGAACATGGCTTCACCGATGCGAGTAGTATTCCCGAAGATTGGAGCTGTTGTGTGCAGTTTGGCTTAGTAATGTGGAATATCAACGACCCCTCGCTCTTCCAACACCACACCGCCCACCACCGGTTCACCAAGGAGGAAAGCGATTGGGGCTTCACAAGGTTCCTGGAGCTAAGGAGGATGTTCCAACAACCCTGGGAAGGTTCTACCCGACCCCTCGTCGAGAACGAATCAGTCAACATCACGGCATTCGTGCGAGTTGTCGAGGATGAGACAGGTGTTTTGTGGCATAACATGACCAACTACGACTCGAAGAAGGAAACTGGCTTTGTCGGCCTCAAGAACCAGGGCGCCACCTGCTACCTCAACTCTCTCCTTCAGTCATTGTACTTTACGAACGCGTTCCGGAAGGTAACTAGGCAGAACCAGCTCCCCCCAAAGGTTCCAGGCCCGCTGACTTCTTTCTTTAGGCTGTCTACGAAATCCCAACTGCCGATGACGAGAGTATCGCTAATAGTGCATATGCCCTTCAAAGACTATTCTACCAACTCCAGATATCCAATAGTGCCGTCGGGACTAATGAGTTAACAAAGTCATTTGGCTGGGACACACGCCACATATTCGAGCAGCAGGATGTGCAGGAGCTGTCTCGCAAGCTAATCGAACGTATGGAGGAGAGGATGAAGGGTACAGCTGCTCAGGATGCGTTACCGCGTATGCTCAGTGGCAAAGTCAAAACCTATGTCTCTTGCATCAACGTGGACTATGAGTCTAGTCGGCTGGAGGATTTCTGGGATATCCAGCTCAACGTCCGGGGCATCAAGACCCTCCAAGACAGTTTCAAGGACTATATCCAGCAGGAAACATTGGATGGCGACAACAAGTATTGGGCTGGCGATGAGTTCAAGTACCAGGACGCTCACAAAGGAGTTATCTTCCAGAGCTTCCCGGAGGTTCTGCATCTACACTTGAAACGGTTCGAGTATGACATTCAACGAGATGCGATGATGAAGATCAATGATCGCTTCGAGTTCCCGGAAACCCTCGACCTGGACCCCTATCTCGAGAAGGATGCTGACAGGTCTGAACCGTGGATATACAAACTACATGGAGTCTTGATCCATAGTGGTGATCTCAACGCTGGCCATTACTATGCCTTCCTGAAGCCGAACAAGGATGGCTGGTTTTACAAGTTCGACGACGATAAAGTCACGAAGGCAACCATGAGGGAGGTGTTCGAAGATGCTTTTGGTGGCGAGTACAAGATGCCTGTCGTGCAAGGGCGAACAGCTATGCAGAGGAAGCAGCCGATCATGCGTCAAATGAATGCATACATGTTGGTCTACATTCGGGAGTCGAGGCTTGATAGTGTCCTAACACCGGTCACCAAGGAAGATACTCCCCAGCATCTCCGTAAGTCACCTCTCGAATGGAGTCTCCTAATTTTGTAACGATGAAGCGCTTACGTTCCCCCGCAGAGAGGAGACTGGATGAGGAGGCCGCCCTGCGAGAGGCCCGAAAAAGAGAACGCGAAGAACAGCATCTTTACCTCCCGGTCAAGGTTGTCACACCGGAGACGTTTAGACACCACGCGACCACGGATCTCACCAACTTCGACGGGGATCCCACCACAGATCCCGCAGCGCCTAGGTATTATCGCATGAAGAGAGATGCCCAGATGGAGGAGCTCGTCCAAATCATAGCTGAAGATTTGGGCCAGGATCCGAAGAGGGTGCGTCTTTGGATCATGGTTAACCGCCAGAACAAGACGACGAGACCGGACCAGCCGATCATGGACCTCAAACCGACGATAGAAGAAACATTTTCAAGATCTGCTGGGACCAGCAGGGACTACTCTCTACGGGTTTGGACTGAGATAGCAGAAGAGGTTGACGCTCAAGGCGAAGCGATCTGGCCGACCTACCAGGGAAATGCTAACGGTGTTGTGGTCAAGAATGACCTCATACTCTTATTCCTGAAGTATTTCGATATCGAAAAGCAGACTCTATCCGGTATCGGTCACGTCTATGTGAGTAAAGAGAAGAAGGTTGAGGAGCTGGTGCCCATCATCTCGAAGAAGATGGGTTGGGGTGAGAAGCTGCCGCCGGGCGAGCAGTTGCAGATGTGGGAGGAGATCAAGCCTAGCATGATCGAGACCTTGAAGGCAAAGCAATCTTTGAAGGCGGCTGAGTTACAGGACGGCGACATCATCTGCTTTCAGAAAGTTCCTGACAAGAAGTCGTCCGGCGATCTTCTGGGCAAGACGTCTCGCCTGGGTGATAAGGCCTCAGACGAAATTGTCAAAAGATGGGATCATTTTGATGATGCGAGAGAGTTCTACGACTTCCTTATGCACAAGAGGGAAGTGAGATTCGATCCTCATCCGCGTTGCGAAAAGGAGAACCTTGAGAGTTTCATTTTGACCCTCAGCTCCAAGATCAACTATGATCAGCTCGCAGAGAGGGTCGGTGAGCATCTGAAAGTGGATCCCACGCATCTTCGGTTCTTTACAGCGAACGCTTCGTCAGGAGCACCAAAGATGCCCGTCAGACGAGCGCTCAACCAGAACATCGCGCAGCTCCTCAATCCTAACAGCTACCAGCATAACATTCAGACCAAGGCCGATTCGCTCTTCTACGAGGTCTTAGACATGAGCCTTGCCGAGTTCGATATGAAGAAGAACGTTAAAGTGACGTGGCTCAGCGAGGGTGTCACAAAGGCCGTAAGTACAGGACTGTCCAGAGCGTTGGAGACGACCTAACCAAATCGCTCCAGGAAACCTACGATGTGCTCGTCAACAAGCAAGGACATATAGAGGATCTCATCCAGGCTCTCACGAAGAAGTTGCAGATCAAAGATGAGAGCGAAGGTGGGCGTATACGGGTCTACGAAATCCATAACCACAGAATCTTCAGAGAACTTGCGCCTAGTTATCCGGTTCTCAGCATAAATGATTATGCAGACCTGATTGCCGAACGGATACCCGAAGACGAACTGGAAGCCGACGAGAGGGATTTCATCAAGTGTTTCCACTTCCAGGCAGATCCAAGCAGGGCACACGGGATTCCTTTCAAGTTTCTTCTCAAGGAGGTATGTATCGTGACCCTCTGATTGAGCATGGAGGTGGTTGACTCGGTACTCTAGGGCGAGGTCTTTGCGGATACGAAGAAACGACTCGAGAAGCGAACGGGCATCAAGGGCAAGGCCTTTGAAAAGATCAAGTTTGCTGTCCTTAGGCGGTATCAGAAACCAGATTACGTTGCTGACGGTATGTTCTCACAAGCGAGGCCGGGCGACGGTAGTCAGACGGCTAATATTGTCGCAGATCGAATCCTCTACGACGAAGGAGGCAATATGGAAGATGACATATCGCTAGGCCTTGATCATGTCGACCGTACGAGAACGACGCGGAACGGGGGCGAGATGTTCCTCAAGTAGACTATCCTGCTGCATGATGCATTCTATACACGTTGCTCCCTCCTCAACAGGCGCCCTACCCTCCAGGGGCATCTAGTGCGGATGACCACTTATACATATGGGACGGGCTGAAATGGGGGCTATTCCGGTCATCCGTCTTGTACTTACTGGTTTTGGACGTGACTCTGCAACGATACCTCTTAACCACCGCTTCTGTGGTTCGCCTGCATTTCTCCGAACAAAGCGTCGCGCACGTTTGATCTCGGGATTCAGGACAAGGAGTAAGGAGGGAACGGTCGAGTAAAATATTTCCGTTCGGTATGCTTTTCCCGCTGTCGGCGGCACGACGGAACAAGGCATCACTTCAGGCTTACGAGGAGATAGATGACCTCTTTTTTGGGAACGAACAGTATGATTTAACACAAAATGAGTTTTGGTGCCTGCATCATCTGCGCGCGTGTCTAATGGAAGCCCGATCCTCTTCCGCCGTTTAGCATGCGATATGCTTACCCTATGGACAGTCGGTTATTCGGAACATTACTTCTACGGCTACATCCCTTTTAGGCAGAGATGGTAGGTAATGCTGTATGACGTGAGTGTACAAGCAGACGTGTTGCTACCATGAGGACGTCGATGGGCTTGACGGGCTTCTAAGGGTGCATTGATAACTCACCACGACAGCCCCCTACTTAGGTTCCAAGTAGCACATTCGACCGTCGCGCAAGTCCCTGGGGGGGGGGGGGGGGGGGGGGGCCCCGGGGGGTG
>QJNZ01000649.1:21148-54784 GCA_004155055.1 Monosporascus sp. CRB-8-3
CCGCCCGCCCCCCCCCCCCCCCCCCCCCCCCCCCCCCCCCCCCCCCCCCCCCCCCCCCCCCCCCCCCCCCCCCCCCCCCCCCCCCCCCCCCCGCCCGTTCTGTGGAATGCTGACATCCAAGTCAACCGGTAGAGGAGTCGGTGTATCTCCAATCTCCAAGATCGCAAAGCATACCGTGTACCTTCTAAACCGGATCGTGGGATCAGTATCCTTAATCCCAGGACGCAGGGTCCACAACACAAATGACCTAGGGAGCTTGTATTGGGAACGGGTTTTAATACATAAGCAGAGATCAACCGGGCGCCAAATAGAGATCCCAACACTCCAAACATCATATGTTAGTGTACGGTTGGATGCCGGAGACGCCAAGGGAAAGTGCGTAATGTAGAACATCCGCCCGTTACTGCTCTTCGAAGGGTAGGTGTCTTCAGGGGACGCTGTACGGGCCACGATAGGGACCAGATGACTGCCCTGGCTGCCAGCCCCGGGGACTCGATTCCGGGTTGTCCGCGTGCTTCCGGGCGTCGGACCATCTACCGAGATTGAAAAACGTCACAGCCGCGGGGATTATCGACCGAAAAACCTACCGCACCGCTACGACCTCTGAAGCGGGCCTTCAACCCCTCCGGGGCCCCTGCCACGACCACTCTCTGGTCGGCACCGTGACGGCCTCTACAGAAAAACCATTTGCTCTCCTTTCGGACCCTTAGAGCAGGTGTCTATCTGTACGAGATGTTAAGGCCGCGGGCTCCAGTCGGACTACTGCTAGGATACCTAATTGCTGCGGGACATTTCAATAGAGCTCCTGGGTGTGGTCGGCCATTACCTAATACTACCGAGACCGGTTCAATGCTGAACTTGCAGATTTGAGGCCGCGTCGCGTATCGTATAACTGCTGCAGAGACAACGGCAGCGGTAGTAGCGCTCGCGAGAACGGCCATAGCCCGAGCCACAGCTTCGCAGATACTCGGCAGGGCAACCTGCTCAGGCCACGGGACCCATTCGTGACTGATATCTATGGTAAGATGATCAGGCACGATAAGGTTAGACGTAGCCGGAGCAGCTTGCTTGTCACTGTGTCACACCCCGGGGACAATAAGTCATTATCGACCCCCAAGTCAGAAAAGCCGCAGAGGCCTCGTCGTTATCGGGGGGAATTAACGAGACGCGCTGCCATGTAGACATTCCCCGTTGCGAACCCTCGACCAGGAGCACTGCGTGAGGCCAAAGATGTCAACTCGGCTATGGACCAGACAAGTCAGCTTTATATCCTCCCCCTGCTCCCTACGTAGGGCTACCACGTGATGGCAGCACAGCATCAAACCCCTTTTCAACCGAGTATGGATAAGTAACACGTCTACCTGAGATACCCGTTCCTTAGGATGATAGAAAATCGCGAAAAAGCCTCGTTATAGTAGTTAACGTGCGCTCATATCACGGGTTGGCGAGGAACCATGGCAAGCAGGCCCTCAATGGACCGGTCGTCCGGCGTCGTGGTCGTAGGCTCTCGGTTATACCTTTTCTCGGGCGGCGAAGCGTGCATAATCCCGGCCGCGCTAGAGTCCCTCGGATCCACTACTTGCACCAAGTCTGAGTCCGGTAAACGACATGCCAGAATTGGCCGGCCGGGCTGACAGGGCGGGACCCTTATTTAAAGCTGACGGACCTTCGTCAGCGCAAGGGGGTTCTTCCTTTCGCCGTAGCCGGAAGGGAGAGATTGCGCTGTTGGCAGAAACAAAACGCCCGTCGATCCTCGACGGTGGCCTCCTTCCCTCTATTCAGAGAAACCAAAACTGCGACGGGCCGAGATCGAGATAGCGCATAAGAGATTTTGACCACCACGGAAGCAGAAGACTTGTACACATAACATACCTAGTACATAATTTCCACACAAATAATGGCGTCTAAAACCAGCTCCCAACTTGCTTCATCTCCCAAGCTAGCAGGAACTACACGTTGGCGCTAAGCGTGCAATTGTATGCAACCGACGGACCGGGTCACAGACTAAACCGCGGCTGGTAATAATAGCACTGACCCCTGAAACTAGCCAAGGCTGGGCTTGGTGCCTCCATATGCACCTACCCAGCAGGGCTGAAGGAGTTGGGGTAACATTACCGGCCAAGCACAACGGCCATGAACCACTGGAAGCGTGTCTTAAAACAACGAGATGAGATATTAGACTCATTGGAACGTCTGTTCTGTTATAGGAGGGAGCGTTGTTAATAATGCTACCTTTGCATTGTAAGAAATACAGTGCTAGGGGTTTCAAACATGGAACGGATCGGCTTGCCGGCATCCTCCCTCCTTTACGATGGACCAGGGTTTGGATGGACAGAGATTGATCGGTATGATGGTACCTGCATCGACGGCTACCGGCCGACATGACCGCCACCGAGCCGCAGACGCAAGAGGCTGAAAACCCGATATCCGACAACAAGGAATATCCCCCATATGTAATTTGGGGGGCCGCGAGTCATCACAGCGTGCGAGTTGTTGGCGCTAAAGTATGGGGTCAATGGACGGGTGATATTGTGCAGAGTTCTCGCTGGCTTGGCGCGTGCTAGGATGATAAGAAGTCGTAGATGGAAACGGTGGCCTCCTCCAGCTCATACGCAGCGCGGCCCGGGACATGGTGGGCGCCCTTATCACGGCAGATGGAGCGTTGCTTGTTATACTCAGCAGATCGGCGTAGAAGCTGACAACATCATAGTATAGTACGTGCCCAAAAAGGGTTAATCAAGGGCTTGGGGGATGTCTCACCTTTATTTGTCTTACCTGCGCTGCTCCAACGGTGTCTCTCGCTATATTTCTTTTCTGTCTTAAAAAAAAAATTTAGACGAGATGTCGGCGTCTGTCCGGATTTTCTTGCTTTTGACCTTTGGATTGGCTGGCGTGTTCGCCGACGTGCACTTCGGAGCCGCCGAGTACGATGACTACAATGCCGGGCTCTTTGGCGACCGTCCGAATCAAACCTACCACTCGACTGACATCAAGTCCCCGCTATTTCTGGTTAATACATGGAAGAAGGATGCCGTTGCTCCAGGGTCGCATATTTTTATGTCGCCGTCGGTCGGAGGCCAGCACCGCAGCCCCATGATCTTCTCCGCGAAGGACCTCAGCCTTGTTTACGCTGACCCGTCGTGGGACGGAGGAGCGACTGCGAACCTGCAGGAATATAAGGGGAAGAAATACATAACCTTCTGGTCTGGCAAGGATTATATTGGTTGGGGTTCCGGCGGCGGCATCATGCTCGACGAGAACTACCGCTTCTTCGCCAACGTCACGACAACGGACGAGTTCGAGACCGGCGCGGACAGCCACGAGTTTCAGCTGACTCCTGATGGTACTGCGCTAGTCAACAACTATTACAAGATTCCTTACAATATGACTCCTGTGAACGGGCCAGCGGATAGCGTCCTGCATGATAGCGCCTTTCAGGAGATCGACATCGAAACAGGAGAGGCCCTGTTCACATGGAAGGCCAAAGACCATTTCGAGCTACACGAATCGTTGAATGGGTACATATTCGATGCTGATGGCGGAGGCTGGGATTGGTTCCACCAGAACAGCATCCAGAAGACTCCCGATGGGAACTACCTCATATCGGCGCGCCATCTCTGCATGCTGGCGTTGATAAACGGGACGGACGGCTCCCGAATCTGGCAGTTGGGCGGGAAGAAGAACGACTTCAAAGACCTCAGCGACGGAAGAGCCACGAAGTTCGGCTTCCAGCATAATTCTCGCTTCGTCGACGATACTCTCAGGGAGATCACCTTCTTCGACAACAACGCTGAATTCTCCCACTCGCCCACGCCGAAATGCGACGACGCCTGCTCGCGAGCGGTACGTGTCCGCTTGGATTACGATGCGATGACGGCAGAACTGGTCCAGGAATTCTATCATCCGAAGAGCGTCCAGGCGTGGGCCCAAGGCGGAGTGCAGCCCCTTCCCAACGGCGGCGCTATGATAGCCTGGGGCACCGTCCCATCAGTGACCGAGGTAAACGCGGAAGGCGAGACGGTTATGGAGTTGCAATTTAGTCCTTGGGCGGCGGCTAGCGGCGGGCGTGAGGGAGTGTCATTTTACAGAGTCTACAAACTCGATTACACAGCGTACCCGCCGTGGGGACCAAGCATCGCTTGCGTCAACGGGACGTTGTATGTGAGCTGGAATGGCGCAACCGAGGTTGCCTCATGGTCTGTGGTAAGTTCGAAACGGCGTCTGTTTCGTCTGGAGCATGTCTGTTGACAGAACTGTCCTAGTTCGGTGGCCAGAGTTCAGCAGCAGCATTGGAGGCAAAGAACCATGTGGTTCCTAGGGCGGGCTTTGAGACGGCAATCGAAGTAGACCCGTCATTAGAGCTGGCCTTTGCGCAGGTACACGCTCTCGACGCCAACGGGAACGCCCTAGGATCGACCGATGTCGTGAATATGCACACTGGAGAAGTGCTCACAGTCAAAGTACAACTCAACAAGGTCTGATGCACAGGGGCAGTAGATCTTATGCCGAGGTTCTTCGCCGGCCGCTTCTCTCCTCTGAGACCTGCAACTCGAGATTATTCTCGCTAGATTCCAAAGCGATTGGGGGCCGTTGCAACCAACACCCCGAAGCAGGGCCTTCGAGGGGATACCGCCCGGATGAGAAAGGGACAGCGATCATCCTGCCCGGTGCGCCGATATGACGATCACCGGGAGTGGCGCTAGAAGTTGAAACTGCCCGAGTTGGCTCTAACCTTGGGGGCAACTGGGTATGCACCTTGGTCAGTTGGCTCGAGGTAATCCACGCGAAAAAGGCACCCACACAACCGGGTAAGCGTGAGGAGGAGTAGGGGCCATACACCATGATACCAGGTTTTGTCCGGGGAAAGGAGATTGTATAGCTTGTGTAACACCAACAATGTAGTTATGATCCAAAGTATCGGGTCGGCAAAATGGGAAAGTTGACTGCATTCCAGGAAGATATCAAGGTTCTATGGGAAAATCAATAGGCCGGTTATGTGTATTAGAAATTGAAAATGACATACGCATTAACAACTTGGAAAGCAAGCGAATGTGTTTGATTAAGTTCTATCAGGAACTTATCGTGGTGAGGGAAAGCTCCATGGATTTAAAAGAGCCCTCCGAGGCATCCAGATGAGGGTCCGGTCCCTTAAGCGAACCATTTCCCGACAAGTCATTCTAATTCTCCATGTTCAAAGATAGCGTTTAATCCATATCTCTCGGGATTGGCGCTAGATTATCTTGGGGCTAGGTAACTCCTAAATGTGAGAGAATACGAGGTCTCAATTTAGGGCCGTCTTGATCGGGGAAGGGGCAAATAACAGCCGCACCGGCATCGATATCTGGCATAGGTAGGGTTTTATGGGTTGTGCTAATGCAACATGCGCGGGTCCTCCTTTGGGTTTTCCCATATGAATATGCAGTGGGCGAGCATCTCGGAGTTCTGGGGGTTCCATCCGCAGTACTTCGCACCGTCGGCCTGGAAGTTCTGCAATACGAGAGTTCGTAAAGGACCACGCCCAGTAGAGTTTCGTTCTCCGCCAGGCTGGTGTGCCGACGCACCTTACGAGGCGAGCCGACGGGGTCCGCGGGTCCGCGTCCCCGGAGGTCACAAATCCCTCGAGATCGGCGACCGCCTCCTCCAGGCGTTAACTTGTCGTTTTGAGCAAATGGTGCAGCAACATCGGGGATTACGTCCCTGGAAGATCTTCGCCGGGGCCCGTTATTCCACGAGTCCCAGCTGTTGAAATCGCGCCTTGCGTCTTCAGGTGAGCCAGCGAGGTTGGAAGTCTTATCCTCGGGTGCCGGCGGCAGAGGAGAGTCACGATCTCCCCGCCCAAATGTCAGAGAAAGCCTGTCGTCATACGCCATCCTACTCGACGGGAGAGACTGGTACCCGTTCAACTGCAAGACCTCATGTCATCGAACCAAAGCCATATCCGGAATCGTGGATCATTTGACGCTTATCTGTTGTCGCTGGTTATCAACTCCTTAGAACCGACTGTAACACGACGGATCTCGCAGCGGGGTTGGACTCCTATTAAAAGTAACTGAGATATCAAGACACCATGAATAAATACCCCTGTAAGTAGAAGCCGTGCTGGACAAACGTAATGCAGTCAAGGTTGTGAACAACCCTAGGTTGTAATAAGTATTACCCATTACTTCGCCAAACCATCTCGTCAGGAGTTCGAGGTTAAAGCGGCCCCACCACGCAAATACCTCATTCTCCTAAGGTAGCCTGGAAAAGGCCGGTTTGGGATTACGATAAAGCAGTTCGCAGCTATATTTATAGACTGAAACGAATGGCATAGTAGGTAGTACTCAAACTAGTCTCATTGGATGATTAGGAATTTTTCTGATCATCCCAAAAGTATTACCCAAGGTATATCAATTTCTCCTTCACACGCCAACTGCGGCAACTTTTAAGCCATTAATCCTTCCTCTTCTCCACGTAGCAGGGCCACGAGTGCGGGACACAGGTAAAATGTGCTTTCCACTTCCACTCCTGCTTCGGATCGACCTGGCGAATGTCGTAGTCGCGGATAATGGTGGGGATTATCTTCGACAACTCGATCTTACCAACGTGCTGTCCAGAACATGTGTTGTACCCGGTTCCGAACTGGAGACACCATCCGTTAGCATTATGGGACTGCGGTAAACGAGCACCCCACTACATACCGGAATGTAAAATCTCTCCAGGTCGCCGGACTTCTCGCTCAGCCAACGGTCCGGGTTGAAGACGCTGGCATCCGGACCCCATATCTCCTTCGAATGGTGGATTACCGGAATGCTGATGGACAGGCTAGTCCCCGGCGGAAACGACCGGTCCCCGATGGTAATGCCATACTTCGTCACCACACGGCTCAAACCCATGGGCACTGGCGGAAATATTCGTAGCGTCTCTTTGATGCACGCTTGGACGTAACGGAGCTTTTGCGAGTCTGCGTAGGAGATCACCCGGTCGCCACAGATTCCTAATTCCGCCCTCGCCGTGTCGATCTCAGCCCGCGCCCTCTCCCACGCACCGGGAAGACGAATCATATGGTACCTATAACATGAAATGTTAGAAGAAATCCGAGATTGTCCCCTGATTCGACCTTACACAAAGCTTTGCAATGCGGCGGATACTGTATCACCGCCAGCTGCGGTTGTTGCCGTGGCCTGTGCCTGGATGTCACGCGTCGTCAGACGGCCCTCCTTCTTCTGCTTGAGCCAGTGGGCCATGATGTCGTATCTGGCATCCTCGTTGTTCAGTCTCTCCTCGATGATGCTCATGGTTCTATCAAAGATAAATCCAGTGGGCAATATCGCCAAGCCGGTCGTGAGAGGGTTGGCAAGAAGATTGTGAAACCAACGGAAGTAACCCGCGCAGGAGGCGTAAATCGAGAGCTTTCCGTTCCTCGCGATGACGCCCTGGATGTCGATCCCCTGCTCGGTGAAACCATAAGACTTGGAGAACAGAGTCTCGCCGACGTTGTCGAACGCTACAAAGGAGAAATAGTCGCTTAGATGCATCGGCTTGCGCTCTTCCGCATACTTGTCCATCCAGCCAAGTAATAGCTCAACCGTCCTGGAAATGGAGTCTTCGTTTTGGAGCACATTTGACGTCGAGTAAGCCGGCACCAGGGACTTGGATCGCTCGACTCTCGCCCTTGGAGTCGTCAGACACATTGGGTGCGTGTAACGCCAGTCTGGTATCGCCGTGATCTTATACCAGTCGTGCTATCGCTGGAGTTAGCCGCGCGCAAGTTGGACCATTTCGAAGATGTCGCAGGCCATTACGAAAGGCCCAACCATGTGACACCGAACACTTAAGCGATCATACGAGAAGCGGACTTACTTTTGGAAGTGGGAATATCTTTTTGATGCCCTCTGGATGACTGACGCTGACCTCATCGTGTGCTATACGAACGAAATGACCTATTTCGACAACTTAGATAACGTGTCCGGACGCTGTGGGTGTCCAAGCAATGTTTACCATGCTTCTCATGCAGATTTATAAGCTTGAGGTTCTGGTCACCTATCGCGATGTGGTAGATATGCCACCCGCGGGTAAACGAGGCTATGAAGGGTCCCGGGATATCGCTAAGTGGTGACAAGTATCGACGCCATATTAAAACAGTGAACAAGGCTAGCACAGCCCAAACGGCGTTGGACGGCCATGTTAACAGAAAGCCGCTACCGGACAATACAACCATCGTGCCGGAATGATGGATGGAACTGTCAATGCAACGTATAATACGCCTCCTGCTAGTGAGGTGATTACTACGAGGTCAAGTTTGTATTTCGCGGACGCCACCACTCCAGCTTTATCTCGCCGACTGGACGAGCTAACTTGGTGCATTGCAGGAAAAGGGGCAGCAGGGAAGCTACAGGCTCGTCAAGCCACCCCTACCCATGGACACGCGCGAATAGCGGCGAGAATCACTCGCATTAGGACATGACACTTGGCAAGGGTCGATGCAGGCAATTTCTCTGATGTTACAATTCGCCATAAATTCGACAATTCCCGCAGCGCACCATCACCCCTACGAGGATTGAAGTCCGTCCGGGAATAGTGCATTATTGGCCCACCAAGCTACCGGGTTCGGCTAGGAGTTAACCGGCCCTGAACACCTACCTTGTAGGGGAAAGTAGGGCGTCTGGGTTCCCGAAAGACGGACCGCTTTTGCAGGCCTGTCACTTCCCGAACAGCTCGACACTGATGATCCTATTCGGTCGAATCCAGCGACGGAGGGACCACGTCACCCAGCTGTGCAGAAGCTAGACCCAGCCCAGGAGGATCCTTTCGATGTTATCGGCACAGGCTGAACCGGGCCGAACCAAGGCCCAACCTGTCGCCCCTGGCCGAAACCTGTCTTCACGAGTGTCCCCGAATAGGAAGGACTCTGACAGTCTAGGTAGTGAAGAAACGTAGGAAAAGAAGATAGTGAGGAAAGACAACAATGGAGTCCCATGTACAGACTGGGGAACATCTTCTTTGCCTCATGGAGGACATACGAGTCCGGGGCATAACGACATGTATAAAGTACATATGCGGAGGCAGGCTCGGCTCACGGTATCGTCCTCTCCTTCGAGTGGGGTACATGCATGATTCTATAATCATAACAGTGGGAAGCACGCCATTATATCGCATAGGTGATTTTTTAAGTGCTTACACGTTCGTATGAGCATGCGCACGCGATTGGTGCTTCCAGTTGGTCAGGAACCCCCGCGGGTGGAGAGGGGGAGTGGTTGGTTTACATAGTAGTGTCTTATCCTCCCCTGTCAGAAACAGGTGAAGTGCTGTAAGCGGGAGTTGCCGCGACGGCGGGCACGGATGGCACGCTTGGGCGGTGAGCCCCAGCACAAATTTAGTTATCTTTTTCTTATCGCTGATAAGGATAACAGGGGTGTCCCTAGAAAGCGTCGACCGAGAGTGACTGGAAACTCTACTTGCGTGCGTGCGTGCGACTTTGCGACGAGTTGGCTAGCTAGCTACACGACAATCTCGAAAGCCGACCCGACTCCGCTCCCTATTACATCCGCACGACGCAAAAAAGAAGAAAAGAAAATGAACGGGCTACCGGGCGCCGGCGCCCCTCACGGGCCGCAGAAGTACGATCCTAACGATCCGAACATCAAGAGAGTCAGTCACCCCACCCACCCCGTACGATCCGGACACAGAGAGATGGCCAGCAGAGGGGATACTAATGCGCCGGACGAAATAGTTAAACCAGATGATGGAGTCCTGCTTCGGCAAGTCCGTAGTATCGGGCGTGATGGGCTTCGGCATGGGAGGACTCTTCGGCATGTTCATGGCCTCGGTAAGCTTGCGCGCCGTCCCCCTCCATCCATTCATCCATCCATCCGTCCACTACCAAACCGGCCCTCGGAGCCGCGCCCCTCCCTCTCATTCCCCCGTCCCCGCCTAACCCGTATCCGACACCGACGCTAATCCGGACGTTACCACGCACAGATGTCCTACGACACTCCCTTCCACGGCGCGGCGGGCGCGCCCGGGTCAGCGGGGGCGGCGAACTCGATCGCATCGCTCCCCATGCGGCAGCAGCTGCGGCTCGGGCTCAAGGACATGGGGGCGCGGTCGTGGAGCACGGCCAGGAACTTCGGCATGGTGGGGCTCATGTTCAGCGGCATCGAGTGCGGCATCGAGGGGTTCCGGGCGCGCAACGACCTCGCCAACGGCGTCGCCGCGGGCTGCCTCACGGGCGGCATCCTCGCGCGCAGCGGCGGGCCCACGGCCGTCGCCGGCGGCTGCGCCGCTTTCGCCGCCTTCAGCGCCGCCATCGACGCCTGGATGAGGAGCCCCAAGGACGAGTAGACGACGGACGGTGAGCGGTGTTGTGTCGGTAGGTCTACGGGCTACGCCGGGGTGGCGTGTTCGGCCTAGACGAAAATGGCGCACGAGAAACGAAATAGGGGCGGGCTCTTTGACGGCTACTACTAGTGGCTGAAGAGGAAAAGAGGCCGCGACGTCGGATATGGGAATGTATAGATACGATACGGACGTGCGGGAGCCGGACGCCGGTGGGGAGAAGCGTGTGTGCGATAAGCCGAGAGCGTGTTTGTATATAGGGCGTTGGGGCGGTTACCTACTGCATAGCATTCACGGCGTACGGGCTGGGGTGTATAGAGACGCAGGGTTACATGGAAAGGGCTATCCCATCTCTACTTGGACCTTGGGGTATAGAGGGTTTAGAGGTTGTACAGTAACAAAGAAGTCGAGATCCATGCTGTCTCACTTTACCTGAGTGCATGTGATACGAAACGTAGCACGAGCCTACTGATCAGGTTGATTCAAGTGGTTGTTTATAAAATTGACATGCCAAAGTATACTGGTTAATTCATGTAATAGAGTACCCAAGCTAGGAGACGATTAAGGAGGAAAACCTCGGACGATCAAAAGCCAGCTTCAAATTATATCGACCCGAGAAGGACATAATATCATTTCTACATGATCCCACATTAATGGAAGCCCGTCTCTCGTCTCTTGAATTACCCATACGCCGTGTTTGGTCTCCCACAATCGCACCCATCTCGTACTGTGGCTTGGCACAAATCTCACAAAAAAAAAAAAAAAAAAAAAAAAAAAAAAAAAAAAAAAAAATCACCTACGCCGTGATACGCCACGGACACCCAACAAGGTCCCTGAGCAAGCTTTTATTCGTTTTCCTTTTCCATTTTTGGTATATTAAGAGGCCTGATAGACCTGGAAGCTTCCGAACTCCCAGAAGGCGTCCGTGAAAGCCGACGGGTTGTTGGCGACGTAGTCGGTGCAATTGCTCGGGCCTTGGCGAGGGGTTAGCAAACACAGAAGTCGAGAGCAGATTTGGATAAAAGCTATTTCGGGGTGGACGACTTACAGCCGCTCTGGGCGTACACGCCGCCCGCGTACTGTCCGCAGAGGTCGATGTTAGCGATGATGCTCTGGTTCCGGAAGTGCGCGCCGATGTCGCACTCGGTGTTGGGGAAGTCGGCCGCCGCCGTGCCCCAGCTGCTCGGGTCCGGGTTCCGGGAAGTGATGTCGCCGGGGATCGCGTCCCGCCCGAAGGCCCACATCCGGATGCCCTCGTCGCGCCACTCGACCGCCATGAGGCCGCCGCGGTCCTCGTTGTAGAGGGCGCCGTAGCTGTTGGCGGGCCCGCTGACGCCGCAGCCGGCGTTGTTGTCGGTGGCGTTGTGGCAGTCGTTGGCCAGCGACTCGCCGCTCATGATCCTCTTGACTCCCATCCAGCAGCCGTCGGTTGTGTGGAGCGTCATCTGGTTCCCGTCGGTGGCCTGGTTGACCGCCTCCATGATGTCGATCTCGCCGTTGTCGGGCCAGTTGTTGGGGTCGGCCAGCCAGAGCGCCGGCCAGGTGCCGCAGCCGTGGGGGGAGTGCTTGACGTCAAAGATGAAGAGTCCCTGGTTGTATTGCGTCTTGGACTCGAGACGCACCGAGAAGCGGCCCGTCGATGCATCCGGCTCCGAGCCCGGACCGACGCTCGTGTCGACTCTGAGGACCGCCGTCTCACTCGAGGCATATGTCAGGTTCTGAGGCAGGAGTTAGTGAAAATGACGTCGTGCGATTCAGTTCAGAAGAATACCAGCATCGTGGCTTGTTCCCGCGGCACGTAATGGACAAAGCCTTGGGCCGGGTCGTATCCGGTGAAGTAATCGAATTTATCGAGGAATTCCGTCCCCGAATCTGCAGAACTCATTAGTCATGGTCCGGGCCAGTTTGTCGAGAAACTCAAAAGGATAGCCTTACACTCGTCGATAAGCGAGTAGTCGAGCCTGGTGTAGTCGGGGTAGCGATTCGCCTCTGCGACCTTAACAGGGACCACGATCACCACGATGAGAATGACGACTACGATGGCGGCGACGATAGCCCACGTTCTCTTGCGCCAGTACTTCGGCTTCCACCACGGTTCGTTCTGCGCGTATCCCATGTTTCTTTGCTCGGCCCACGGTGGTTGCGCAGGGTATGCAGGAGAGCCGGACATCATTTCTACCTCTCCGTCGACGTCTCTGACTTGGAAAGTAGCCGCCCCTGGCTCGTTGGGATGATGAAAGTCTCCCCGCCCCATATTTATGGATGTAGCTATAACTATGCCAATGCAACGACACGAGCTTGTATTTTAGGCTGCAAGCGAGTGCAGATAATTACTGCGCCCTAGAGCGCCTGGTGATAGGTTGGAAGGATGTGTTATTTTTCTTGGGAGAGGTCGAACGCTCCACGTTGGTATCGTGCTGTCCTAACGAAGGATTTGATTCCGGCGCTTGGCCCGTTTGCCCTGCTGCCGGTATGAGGGACGATACGGTCGGCTCTTAGTGTTGAGTGATGTATCGACGTCGAATGGTTCTGGGCAGTAGACAATCTTTTGAGTCTGGACGTACGGAGTTTTTTATTGAACCGACTTAAACTTTAAGCTAGAGCATAGGGAGCAAATAACCATTGACTAAAAGAGACAGGATGTTGGAAAATTCCCATCATACACGTATTTAGCCCCACCGAAAAGAGGGCTGTACAGACAGACATTGTCTCGCAAGTGCCCCAACCAACTGGTCGGCTGCTACGTTAGAAGAGGATTACTAGTAAAAGAATGCTGACGCGCGGCGAGTTCCACGTTTGGGACCCCAGGCCATCTCAGACTGTTAATCAAGCCGAGCAGCCCCTCATGAGGTAATAGGCCGACGTCGCCCGGCCTTTTTATACAGGAGGTAAAAGCGCATCTCGAAACGCGGCCCTTACGCAGCTCGATGTGGGCAACCCGAAACCTCAAACGCTTTTTTAGCTCGTAGCTAAATTCCCCGACGAAGCACCCTATGCGCGCCACATGACATCAGTCAAGACGGCCGGTCCCGAACGGTGCCTGAATTTAGAGCGAATGGAATATCACCCATAGTTCTCTATTCTGTGTATTCCAGGTCCCCGTCTAATCCATGAAGAAATTGTTGAACTGGATCTCAAGTTTAAAAACGGCACCAGCGCTTGGAAAGCTGCTGCCTAATAAACACGGGCTTTGACAAGGTGATGGATGGATCAAAGGCCGTCTCGATGGGGAAAGAAGTGTGCGAGTGATACGAGTGTGATGGTGTGGTGCCAATCCAGTTTAGTTGATGGACAACTGCGCAATTGGTCAAGACATGAAGCTTATCGATACTTATGGGCCTTCTTACAAGGGTGCCTGCAGAGAGCGGTTCTAGATCGCTTGGTTCCAGCCATCTTTCCGGAATGTTTCTAACGATATCGGGCATCGGATCGGGTTACCGAGGCCTGTGCTAGCAAGGACATGGCAAGTAAATCATATCGTCGTCTAACGGAATATCTGCAATGTGATGAGAGACGTCGTCTTTTCGAGAGCATCGCTATTATGCTTTTTAAATATACCTGGTGCGCCGGGCTCAGGGAACACCTGGCTAAAGTCTACGGCCTTATTCCACCGCCTCCGGAGAGCTCAAGGTTTAAGCTAACTAGAGGGTTAGGTTCGCCTAAAAATAGGGCATAGCATACATAATGCTAATAATATCTTATCGAGTTGACCCGGCAAACGCATTGAGTAACTCTGAACCGTGAGAGTATAAAGTCACGGTCAACTATAAGGACCATATCCATGTATCATGAGTAACACGACTTTCTGTAGTATATGCTACGGGTGATTCTCTCAATCAGCCGCACATCTCAACTCCGGGTTGGGCGAAAGGTTCCACTACATCCGGCAACAACCTCACTACCTACCTTGCCCGAGAAACGGGACTCTCTAATCCAAATGCTGCGCGGCTGAAAGATGGGACGCAGAGCAGAGTTGGGGTGATGAAGAGAGCGTGCTCTTCGGAGATCCTAGGGCGCCCCAATCTATGTGACGTCGGGGTTCCCGTTCACCTGGTATCTACATAGGGTAGCTACTTTTGTAGGAGGCGGTCGCCCGTAGCGACAGAACTGAACGGCCAGTGCGGGCTGAGTTCCTCCGCGGCATAATATGGGAAGATGGAGATGCTCTATCGCATTGTTCTATGTAGGATCGCGGGGATAAAGTTCGTTAGCGCCTATAGACCATCTCGTTCCCCGTCAGCTCCACGCATAGCCGGTGCAGAAGGGGCAAATGCTGCGCTCGTCCGCCTCGTCTTCCATCCAGTCCTGCCTCGGGTGAAGATGACGGGAAATTTCGGAGGATACGGGTTTCGCTATGAAAGTGTGATCGTCAAACCCTCGAAACACCGCCCACGGTAGAACATGCAGAGGCCGATCCAAGGGTATAGCTATCGCGCTCTCGCGCTCTCGCATACGGCGTGATGTTTACACTACGAACTTAGCGTAATTTGGGCCGGTAGTAAGACATATCGAATGATTCAAGGCATGTCGACGGTGCTTCCGGCACTCTGCGAATATTGAGCTGGGAGAGAAAAGGGGGGAGAAGGATGTTGATGGTGTGTGCCAGTATCATGTATCCTTAAAGTCCTTAATCAACATCAACGGGTCTGATAGAGCACTGGACGGTCGGATCGTAACTGACAATCTGAGCTATATCATGATAGAGTATGTGCTCTTTGCTAGTTATATTCATTCGTTGATTGATAGACGACAAACTAGCAGCGTACAAAACAGCACTCGGGAGGTCGCACATCCACGGAGAACTATGAAGTCGGACTAAGGCATCGAGGCACGCCATGCTGTGGGGAGGCGCAGAGGGCTATTGCCTCAATTTTATATTATACATCCGACCAAGTCGGGCAAAAGAGCAGCTATCTGTTGTTGAAGCCCTCACACTCAGCAATGGATGCGTAGGCATTCCTAGAATTATGAGCCAGATTTGGCACTGCCTCCGGCTGGCGCATACAGGCTCAGTCGTCTTCTTCCACTCTAGCTCTCTTCGACTGTCGCGACTCGTCTTCCTGCTGTAACCCGTACCCTCTCTTCGACGACGAGCTCTGATCCACTTCGGACAAGAACTTGTCCACATTGAACGGATCGTTTCCAGCATCCTTTTCGAACTGCACCGGGCCCTCCCGCGCCTGTTTTTCACCTGCGTTAGCTCAAGTAAATAATCGAGACAGGAGAATCCACTAACCTCGGCATCTTCAGTTCCCTTGAAGGTTCCCTTTCCCAACACATCACCGAATCGGCTGGCCTTCTGAATCTTCGCCATCTCACGGTCACCCGCTTCCAAATCGTCATCCTCCATGTTCTGACGGGGCCGGTAGATGCTGCTGATCGCATCCTGAGCTGCGAAAAGCGGCTTGTCATAGGGGTTGTCCTCGTTGATCCCGCTATCGAAGCCGCTGGTCTGGTTGAAAAGACGAGAGTCATACATACTCTCGGCCTGCGCCGTGGGCTTGGCCAGACCCAGGGCGATTTTCTCGGAGATGTCACGGTTTTGTTCGCGCGCCATAACCTGGATACGCCTTTCTGCACCCATGCGAGACTGCCGCAATTTTCGCTCCTCCTCGCGACGCCTCTCCTGCCGCGCCTTTTCTCTTTCTCGAATTTCTGAAT
Source organism: Monosporascus sp. CRB-8-3 (assembly GCA_004155055.1). NCBI lineage: Eukaryota > Fungi > Ascomycota > Sordariomycetes > Xylariales > Monosporascus > Monosporascus sp. CRB-8-3. Next base: position 37,127 of record QJNZ01000649.1, read on the forward strand.
CTTCGCTATCCGAGCCGGACTCGGAATAACTGGGACTGCGAGACCGCGACCTAGAGTCCCTAGAACCTGCCGAGCTCCGTCGACGCCTCGTAGCATTAGCGCGTTCCTCGCGAGCTTTCTGGGCCAGCATTCGCAGGTTCTCCTCCTTTTGGGCTTTCTCTTTTTCGGCAAGTCTCTGCTGCATTAATGCTCGTTGCCTGACCTCCTCGCGAGCATGTCGATCTGCCATAAACAGAGCTTCGGAAAATTGTGCGAATTTATCGTTGATAGTGACGTCCTGTAAACCTCTCCCATCCGCTGCCAACCGCTTGTCCAGAGGGACAGTGAAACCTTTGGGATTCTATATCGCATTCCCCAGTTAGTACGGCTTGATAGAGGAAATTAGACTGCATTGCAATCCATCTGAATAGTGCTCACCTTCCAGTTCGAAACGGGAGGAGGTATTTTCCACATCTCCTGGTCTTCCGCGGTCAGTTTACGCGGTGGAGATCTCAATATCGGCGGAGGAGGGCTGGGAGGTCCGCGTGGGATTTTCTTGTGTTTGAATTTTGGCCTAGACTCCGGAGTTAGCAACCATCCTGTTCTAAACGGGCCACTAATGATGCCAGAAGTTGCTTACGGTTCCATAGGATCTCTCTGCCGCTCGACGATCTTCATGATTCTGTCTTGCTTCTTTGAATTGTCTCCCATCTGGTTCGCAGGCTGATACCGGACGAAGGTAGTCTTTCGTTCGGAGATGTTGACGTTCTTGGGCTTCTGTGCTGCCACCGCACCGCTGACGAGCGCGGCGAGCGCATTTTTCGTTTTCTCGGTCGTCTCTGCCACCTTTTCCGCGTCGGGCCTGGATAGGTCAATTTCACCCGTTTCTGCGCGTTGCCGGAGGGGAATCAGGTCTTTAAACGAGCTCTGGACGACCCTCCCTTCGCTATGGCCCTGCCTAGCGATTGCGTCGTATTTGATTTTGCCTTCGGCATCAACCTGAATCGCTAACGCGTTGGAGGTGTTTCCCTTCTTCCCCATCTCGAGCGGATACTGGGCGACGGGGATTTCCGGGAACGCGCCACCGTCTCCGAAGTCCTCCTGGGTTCGCGGTCGCCATCCTGACCGTTGTCCATACGGCGGGGGACCAGTCCTCCGCAGTACAATCTGTGATTCATCTATCTGGCCGGCGCTGACGATGCGGGGACCGCGTTGCTGGGCGTGCGCCGGGGTTTCCTCCTCTTCGCCTGTGTACTTTGGTTTCGGGAGAGCTTGCGCGAGTGATGCAGCTATCGATGCCATATTTTCGGTTGGGATGGTGGTTGCGGATGATTACGATTAGGTGGCATGCAGGAGATTCTTGAATCAGAGAGTCACCCTGTAGCTATGAATCGTGGCTATTTCCTAGGTTCGATGGCTGACGTCGATACCAGTCGTGGAAGTTGACGTTGGCAGAATTTAGTCGAGGTTTATGAAGTACGAAGTACAAGAGGTTTAACTTTTTTGTTACATCCATGGGTGAAAGTGGGACAGCACTAAAATTTGTGGCTGGGACAGCTTCTAAGCCACACGCTCAGGGAAACAGTGTACCTGAACTTCAATATTATGACTTCTTCATGAAGGGATCTATATCTCGATTAGATTCTTCACCGGGAAGAATTGGCATGGTGAAAGCTCTCCTTGCATTGGTACGAATATGTTGCAGAGAAATAGCTAAATGGAACACTCAGGACAGATCTTGCAGCTATATACAACGGTGGCACAAAAGATGTACCATGTCCACCCGTTACAGCCCCTTGCAGTAGGTATCCCATACTGAAGCAATGACTGCGAACCGTGGGCTGCGTCTCTGAACGTTTTTATATAGCTAAGACGGTCCTCGTCGCGAAACTGTTAATGAAAGAGAGTATTACTGAGATACATGTATGGGCTCTTCGCAGGTTTTGAGCAAGCCTTCACAAAGTTCTTTACATCGGTTGCGCGTAGAGTCCTATCCATGCTATTCTCAACGTATGCCCTCATAGCGTATTTGTCGTAGTCTCATACATACGACCGTCGAGCACTTCCCGCCCCGCAATATTATGGTTGGGAGGCAGCGTCTCGAGCCGCGTTGATATTTTAGTCAAACCGTCATTCCACAATATTTGTCATATTCGATAAAAGAAGCCAACTGTCCGGCCCTCCTTTATGACTCCGATGTTTCATTTCCCGGCCCTATAGTACATGGTAATGCTTGAAGCGACGCAGTCCCGTACGGTAGATCCAGGCTCGTAGCGTACATTCGAGAGGACGCCTTGACGGTGCGGACCGCTCATACGTAGCCTTTCCGGGCACCCTAGAATAGTAATGTTAGCGTGAAGGTGAAAGACTCGTGGCACAGTATGCTGCTAACCTGGAAGAAGAACCTGACGACGAAAACTTGTAAAGCACCCATGCAGATCACCATGGCGATCTGGATGAGACTGAAGTTAACGATCCTGTTCTCCGTGCTTCGGACGGTGCTGAAGTTTCGATTCTCTCGGGTGCGGAAGTATTTCTGATTTCTCGTAATGGTAGATAATTGACCCGACACCTTGTAGATGGATTCCTCAAGTTGCGATGTCTGCTCCGGGGACGTTCCTTGCTTGGAAGGGATCTGAGCCCGTTTCTCCTCCTCGACCTACAAAAGACTGGTCAGCAACGTCGCGCGTACCACCGGTTGGCTAGGCAAGGACTGACGGAAATCTCGAAGTCGACGTATTTCTCCGAGTAAGTACTCATCTCATTGTTGAAGCAGAACTTGTAATCGCCAACCTCGTTCGCCGTGAAAACGAAGTCGCCCTGACGCTCCTTCTCCCCATCCATAATAACCTTGTCCCCGGGTCCTGTTACTTCATAATTTATGTCGAAAGAGCCTCCCGATTGCACCTGTATCCTCAAAGCGTCAATTCACCAGCGCATAGTCGTAGTCCCTTGGATAAGTGGCCTACAGCAAAGTAGAAGGCAACCTTAGCTCCCTTCTTTTCCGCGGTAGTATAGAAACAGGCTTTCTCGTTGGCGGAAATCTTGTATGTTAGGGCGGTCGCAGATACCAATGAGATAATCCAGGCAAGAAGCCCGACCGACAACGGCGTCGCTTTCATCGTGAGTCGAGTTGCGGCAAAAGGCCCCGAGCGACGTAGTAAATAGTGAGGATGCTTTTACTTCCTGGACACTTTGGCGCAGGCCAGGGTCTCTCTTCTGGCTGCTCTTGGAATTGACCACGAATCGAATGCAGGTGCCACGCGAGCTCTTAGCGGCACGGGTTATTATGGAGGCCGAGCCTTTCAGCTTCAGTCACCTGCAGCCCCGGGGCCAGGCGACCCAACAGGTGGCAGGTGGATGGTAGCAGGTGGCAGATGCAGTCAGAGGCTCGAAGCTCAAACAGAAAAGTCTTATCAGTCTTAATCAGTCTTATCTCGCTCCTTTTAAGCCACATGCGGCTGTATCTACCTCCTACATAATGATCGATGATTGCAAATGCTGATATCATCGGTTAGGAGATGAGGTGAGTGTCAGCCACATTTTAGCTTCCCCCCTGTCGTCATTGTGCTGCCCTACGTGAAAAGTGCAATCCAGTTTCGCGACGCATTTTGAATAATCAAGAGTTTACACCTTTACACCTTTCTCCTTGCAACGATATGAGTGTGATATTGGCCCAGCCCTAACTTAGGACTTTAAGGTTCTCAGTTTTCTATATCATATAAATGTAGACAAACACTCACACAGCAAATTCTCTTCTTGCGCTCCTTGCCATACATGAGCCCGTGTTTGTTTCTTCGATTGCATCGATCGCATGCTTGACCTACCTCCTGTCTCTGCCACGCCACATTCCGAAATCTGACGTCGAATCCATTGAGGTATCCCGAATAACGCCATTGGGAATGGCCATTCAATCAAGAACGACGGCGGGCATTGCCTCTGCCGTCATCAGAATCGCTTCGTATGCCTTTTTACGATGGGTATGTTGCTGTTAACTCATATCCCCTTGCCAAGCGCTTCCGACGGCTAACTCATAAACCTACCGTTCGCAGGCTCCTGTTCCTGTAAGTTGATCAAGTATCGTTTTGTCCTTGTAGCTTCGAAGTCCGGGAACAATCTGTGCTGATAAAGCCAGCCACTCATGAAAATAATCTACGCGCTCTTCGCTATTTACGTGCCAACATTCATCACGAGCTGCCTAAGCGAGCCCAAGTACGCCGTCGTTGACGAGGTCGATGTGACCGTGAAGAACACCCTCTTAAACGAGGAACAACTTGCCAATGGGGACACTGATGAGGCCGTTATTGACGAAGAAGTCGAGGTGGAGGAAACGATGGCTGTAATCAAGGACTCTCCGAGTATATGGCGTACTCTGATCAGTGGCGTGCCGCACCCTAACAGGAAGGTCGCGTCAATATTGACATTTCTAATCAACGCTGCTTGTATTGGCATGGTCACCGACATGATCTATACCCCACGATGGTCGTACCAGAGCCACGATTTATCATTTGCGCGAATTGGTTATGTTTCAGATACCGAGGCAAAGCTGGTGATCCGCGAACCCGACCAAACCAAGATGCCCATTACTGTCCAGTTCCACACCAAGGACGCAAAGGCGCCGTTCGAGGATTCTCAGTGGCACGCAGCTGAACGTGTTGGCTCGACGACCGATGAGACTGACTATACTGCGATTGTCACGATTCCTTTGAAACGTTCTTCTCAGCGCATATATGAGTGGAAAACCTCGAATAACCATTCCGGCGAGTTTACCTCCGCCCCGAGTCCAGGAAAGATGCCGGAGCTTTTCGACGGAAAATTCACCTTCCTGTCGACATCGTGCCTTGTTCCGCGTCTTCCATACAACCTGTTGGATCACCCCTTGTCATTTCCTGGGATGAAGCACTTAGCAAGGGTGCTTCCTAGCCTGGGGGCACAGTTTATGCTGTTTCTCGGTGATTTCATCTACATTGATGTTCCAAAGCGATTTGACCAGTCACCGGAAACCTACCGCCAGAAGTACCGCCAAGTCTATGCTTCCCCTGACTGGCCCGCAGTAGGCCAGAACCTCAGTTGGATTCATATGTTCGACGACCATGAAATACAGAACGACTGGGACGCGAACTCCACCGGCGTGTACAGCACAGCGGTTGCTCCGTATCATTATTATCAAGCCGCAGCGAACCCACCGCTGGCGAAGAGATCCGGAGTATCGGGTCGACTTGTGGGTAAGAATGCCACGTATTATTCATTCGTCCAAGGTCCCGCCAGCTTCTTCATGCTGGACACACGATCGTATCGCTCGAGCAATTCGGAGCCGTTCGACAGCGCGAACAAAACAATGCTAGGTAACATCCAGCTGGAGGATTTCCTCGAATGGCTGCAACGGCCCGAGCCAAAGGGTGTCAAGTGGAAAATCGTTGCTAGCTCGGTTCCATTCACCAAGAACTGGAGGGTTAATACGCAGGACACCTGGGGCGGTTTCCTGGTCGAGCGTCAACGGGTTCTCGAAGCTATGTGGGATGCTAGTTATCAACGAGGCGTGGGCATCGTGGTCTTGTCTGGTGATCGCCATGAGTTTGGTGCGACGGCATTCCCACCACCAAAAGACGGGAAATGGCCTGAAAGCGTGACCGTTCACGAGTTCTCCGCCAGTCCATTGAACCAGTTTTACTCGCCTATACCCACTTACAAGCAAACGGATGACGAGGACGTCGAGCTCAAGTATGTTATGTCGCTAGTTTTGAAAGATAGACAATATACTAACATAAATAGGTATATCAACTCTGGAAACTCCAAGTTCGGCGCCATCACAATTGAGAAGCACATGGAGGGCGACCAGAGCAGTTTGCTATACCAAATCTTCATTGATGGCGTGGAGCGGTGGAATACCGTTATATTGTCGCCGATTGCGGCGGCCGGTGCTAAGTCCTCCTTCTGGGACAGATTCCTGTCTAAATAATTGTATTGTATTTCTTAAATGGGATTTCAGGGAATAGTCATATTTGAACAATCAACCCGCCCGTAATTACGGTTTAGCCAGCGCCTTTTATTTTCCTGTCTCTAGTTGAAAATCTCGCCCGCAAGGCGTCCTTCTGTAAATATCGCTGACAGTGACTACCTAACTACCCACGCCCTATCGTTTCCAAATAGATACACTAGCGCTCCCCGAAGAGCTCGAGACGACTCCCCCGCGCCGACTATGGCTGCTCCGGCGCGGCGAGGGGGAAAGGTAGGCCCGCTCGGCGAGGGGCGGCGGAGCGGGTCCTTTCCCGGGCGAGCGCCGCTTGACCATCGAGAACCGCGCCGCAGGCGGTGAGGCGGCCTTGCTGGGACTCCGCTGCTGGTGGTGCCGTCGCCGCCTCGGCGTCGTCCGCGCGCTCCGGACCGGCGGCTTTCTCGTGGGCCCGCCGGCCGCGCCCGCGATCGCCGAGGGCTCCCACTTTGGCGTCACATTCGGCTCCTGCCGCTGCTTCCACCCCTGCGTTTCTATTCCTGCTCCCTTCCCCTCGGTGTCCGGGGTGGCGGGCTGTCCTGCCGGAACCGCTGCTCGCTGCTCGGGTCGCGAAGCTCGCAGCACTTCACTGAGTCGCTGCAGCGCTGCCTGCTGCGTGGCGTGGTCGGCTTCCAGTTTACGGAACCCTGCTTCGAAGGATGCCACGGCGCTCCGAACCAGGCCGTGGGCGTGGGCGGCCGGGCTCTTGTCGCCTGCCCATTTCTGGCGGCGCTTGGGCGTGCCAGCCGCGAACTTGGGCGGCGGCGTGGTGGTCTTGGTTGCTCCGGAGCTCCCGGGTTTGATTGACGGTACAGGCGGCGACTTGTCTGCGGATCGCAGGGAACCTCGATTACCGGCTCTTTCGGATGGTGATAGGGCGTCGGCGGCGGCGGCGAATTCGATGCCATCCGATGCCGCCGCTGGGACCAGAACGGAGCGAGCCCAGGTCCCTATCCAATTGGTGAGTTCGGGTTGTAGGTAGGCCGCTTCGGCCTCCTCGGTGAGGTACGGAGGATCTGGCACCAAGGCAAGGGTCACACGGGCTCCGCTGGTATCCCAGCCATTTAACTCGCTCGCGTCGCCTCTGGCGGAAGCTACCGAGCGCGTGTCTGGCATTGAAAGATTATTCTGGTTGAAGACATTCCGTTGTCGACTTGGGCGTGCGTTCATTGTATGGGGCGTCTGGGGGTTCGCTCTGGGGTACGAAGACCGCGCATGGTAGCCCGCTGGAACGGCCGAGGTTATGCCTCCCCCCTGACCGCCATGGAGAGCTCGATCTGGTCCTTGTGGCACTCGCGGAGAGTCGTAAGCCCCGTTTCCGTCCCGGTACTGGTGGATAGCTTGCAAGGGGTCTGCCCGAGCCGGAGGCTGAAGAAGATTCGCGTGCGCTCCTCCCGGGGCCCTATTAAGAGCATTTGGCTGTCGTGGACCCCCTGGCTGTTGTACCGGTGCGTTCTGCGGGACATTTCCCCTATTTGTGCCCCTGACCTGCACCCAAGTATTCCTCTGAAGAGGTGCTGCGGCCGCTCTTCCTTGCTCGTGGTCTTCCTGTTACTGTTTAGCAATGCTTAACTTCAAACAGCAATAGCGACGAACTCACACGACCGGGGGGCGGGGGATGTTGGATTGTAAGCTCGTCTGAGGTGCGCGTCTGTACGAATTCAGCACGATCGCTTCTTCTGGGGCTCCGGGGGTGTACGCCATCAAGCCCATCGATAATTCTGGAGCTGGTATCATCTGACCCTGATCTGTTGCTGATATAGCTAGTGAGGCGCTTCCCGCGTTTCTTAAGGGTCTTAAGCATAGACACGGTTTTATCCCGCTTTATAGTCTCGGCGGGCGGCCGCTCGAGGCCGTTGACGACCTTTGGAACAGAACGGTAGTGCTCCTTCCGATAGACATACATGCCGCCGAGGCCAAAGAGGAAGAAGAGCACCGCCAACGTGATGGAGATTCCGATGGCCCCTTGTCTCGGAACTGGTTTGTCAAAGGCGAGAGTGCAGACAAGGATGGCACCATCAGAGAAGAACACAAGAATCACGGCGCATATTGGTATGACGCGGTAGGTGATATCTCGCACGTAGTGCGCTGCTACTAGGTCGTGTTTACCATACCCCTTTTCCGGATCAGCTGCGGGATTCTGCTCTCCATGCTCCATCGTGTCTGATGGTAAGATGACTAGGGGGACTGCTTGAAGATGGAGATGTAGGACCTTATCGCCAGATATCGGGGGCCATGATGTTTGTTATAGCTACCACCATTGACTGGAACCGTGTGTTCCGTCTCGAACTGATACGTATTTTCTAGACGGAAGTCTCAGAGTCAAGCAGAGATACTGGACAAAGGCGCTCGAAGATGGATTCAAGAAGGATGTCTGAGTTTACACACAATGGTGGTATTGCAGCATTGTCAAGTGATCCTTGGATAAGGTCCCACTGGCTATTCTTCCTTCTGGTTGCTTCCTAAGATAGGCCGGGAGGATAGTCTGCCGTTGCATACTCTAGAGCGGGGTCTTACTCTCACTACAGAACTTGATGGTCAAGGGACAAAGAAGGATGTTTCAGACTGTAAGTCTTTTCCAAGGATCGAGAGATGACTTCCACACAGAACTCTGACGAACCACCTGAACACCTTCTACTTAGCTGCTGGCCTAGAGCTAGAAGAGAATACGGAAACCTGTGGGGTGGGCAGAGACTCGGTCGCCCAGCCCCATCGGTAGTGGCAGCCTAGAGTAGAACCCTTACCAGTTCTCAACTTCTGTGAAAATACTTCGGTGACGGCTGTACCGGATAGTAGGATTATAGGCGTCAGAAGATGTAATGGCATGGAAGGGGAGGGCTGCGGCCGGTTTAAGATGCGCCGGTTACCCGGTTAGCATAGCAAGAGCACTGGGGTAATGTGGGGCGTCGCCGGCTTATGCAGCCGACTTCGCCCGGATCTCTCCTTCCTCGATATTGGCGCTCCGTGGTTTGTTAAAGTGTTCCAGCTTCTTCGACAAGCGGATCTAAGACTGAAGACCCTCTCGATACGATACGTATATAAGGCATCCGTATCACGAAATGAGCCGCCTGCAACTGACTAGCTGTACTCGGCAGCTGACAATAAGGTTTGTACTGCTGTTGTATCCATGGGGCCGCAATATCTGACTACCTCGGTTCGTAGGTCCATCATTGGTCGGCACCGTTGCTGGCAACGTCCGTCGCTCCTATGCAGTAGAAGCTTAGCAACCACTGCGGATAAACCGAAGGTATCGGTTACTCCGGGTTCTCTGTCATTCTCTTATAATGGCAAACCTCATGCGGCCAAAAGGGACTCACTGTAAGCGCCCTTTGGCGGGTTGGCCATTCTGCAGGCTATACTCTGGTTCAGGACGTCATGGTAACATTCGCCCAGCCCGAATTTCTGGTTAAGGTAGATAAACCTCGAACTTGGGGCTATGGATGGTAACGCGGCTTATCATCTAAAGGGACAACTGCCGATGCAGCAGTTGTGTGAACCAAGCCACAAGGCAAAGAAATTTCGACACTTTCGAAGTGGGTGCCCAGACATCGTCTGGAGTGGACGTCAAGCTGAATCCGAACAAGATACCTGCAGACGTCCGTCCATCACATGTCGAAGCGACTGAAGACGGTGTTAACATTCAATGTAAGAAGGCTCCGGTGTCTGGCACGAGGGTGCCTGCTGACTTGATATTACAGGGTCGGAGAACTCGCATGAGAGCTTTTATCCCTGGGACTTCCTGGAACACTACCTGAAATCCGATAAACAAGAGGACGAAGCAATTGAGTACGCCTTTAATACCTGGCAGCGATGGACTTCCACTCACCAATACCAGCCTTGAATACTTTGGAGCGAGTGGTCCTCCGAATGCCACAGAATGGCCCCCGTCTGTGGACTTTAAAGATGTCTCCTCAAACGAGGAAGAGGCAATCGGTCGCCTCACAGACATGATTGTATGTTGCCATTGGCTTTTTTGGTATCATCTTCCTACTCACTTTCCTGGCCTAGAGGCGTAATGGTCTTGCGTTCGTAACGTCCGTCCCAACGGAGACTGCAGAGCATACCGAGCGAGTACTTCAGAAAATCGCCTTCATCAGATTGACACATTACGGCGGATTTTATGACTTCATACCGGATCTCGCCATGGCGGATACTGCCTACACGAACGTAGCATTGGCTGCCCACACTGACACGACCTACTTTAGTGACCCCGCAGGGTTGCAAGCCTTCCATCTCCTATCTCACGTTGACCCCAGTGCCGATAAGAACGGATCTCAAAGTCTCGGTGGTCTGTCTTTGCTCGTCGACGGGTTTTATGCAGCCAGTATCCTGAAGGCCGAACACCCCGAGGCCTTCGAGGTTCTCCGTACTGTAAAACTACCTTGGCATGCTAGTGGCAATGAGGGGATTACCATAGCACCAGACAAGCTGTACCCAGTGTTCGAGGTGGACGAGAATACGGGCAAGTTACATCGCGTCCGGTGGAACAACGATGATAGGGGCGTTGTGCCTTTTGACGACAAGTACTCCCCAGAGGAGTGGTACGACGCGGCGCGGAAGTGGAACGAGATTCTCCGAAGGAAGTCCATCGAGTACTGGTTCCAACTGAAACCCGGCAATCTTTTGAGTAAGTTCCTGTAGCATTCATACTGCGACGTCCAACCGGCTTACGTTGGTCAACAGTCTTCGATAACTGGCGGGTGCTGCACGGTAGGAGCGCATTTACTGGCGTCCGAAGGATATGCGGCGGCTACAGTACGTTTATCCCTCATGGAAAGGCTTCGCCGTTTCGCAAATGCTGTTTGGTGAACGGGGTTAATGATTGTTGCAGTTAATCGAGACGACTACTACTCCAGGTGGAGGAACACGAACTATCCGCGGCACGAGATTTTGAAACGGATCATTGGCGTAAGTTAAAGCCAAAGGCGCACATTTCGTGCTGCGGTGTACCGTTACCATCCACGTTACCATTCATGAATATTTCGCCTCTCTAGGAGAAAGCCCATGGTCTACGGCGCCTGCGCACGCATATCTCCGCCTATCGGGTTGCCTCCAGTACTGCCCATTCGATGTAACAATTCAGCGCTGGCTGTGTAATCATAACCTCGTTTTCGCCAACGGCCCTCTGAGTATCTGAAATGGCCGAAAGCCGGGATACGATTGTCGCGTGTGCTCTTGATCCCAGGTGAACCATCGAAAAGAGGACGGACCGACGACATTTCTGCGGGATATCTAGTACTATAGCTATTCAAGCCGCTACCTTTGGCTAAAAGACAATTATACTGCGGATACCCCGCCCTTCCACGTGGAGAACCTTGGACCCCTAGGACTAGTGAAATGTTCTGCTGCAAGTTTCTGCGTCATGAAGCGTCCAACTATTTAGACTCGATTGGTTCTACGCCGCTTCTTCAACAATAGGTTTTATGCAGGTAGGCTCGCTGGACCCATCACACAAATACCCGCTCCAGTGGCAGGTCGCATTCGGTCCGCCGCTCTTGTGTCTTCGATGCAAGAGCAAGATAAGTGCCTTCGATGCATCCAGTCGGCGCTATCCGCCAAAAGCTTTGCAGTGCCAGGAAGGCCGCGGCTCTGAGCGGTATATTAAAGTTGATGTGTCTTGATCTGTGCTGTAGACTTGAATTTGTCTCTTTTTCCTCTTCGTCTCATCATCCATCTGTTCGTTCTCTCAGACTCTGGGTAACCAAGCGTGTTGCCTGTTTCTCCGCTCTCGTATAATTCTCTCTTTAATTTATTTACGGGTATCCATTCGATATTGTTCGTAACGATGGACGGGGGTAACTTTATTCACGACAACATGCCGGCTCCTAAGTCCGACCTTGTTATGCCGCTGTTCTCTCTGAAAGGCAGGACGGCGATCGTCTCCGGCGGTATGTAGGTCCCTGTCAACCTTCTACCTGTAATATTTTACAATCTTTTTCTGGCCATGAAGAAGGATCAGGCCTCGTAACTTGAGACACGATGTTGACGAGGTACGCAGCTGGCGCCGGTATCGGACTGGCTATCGCTCATGCCTTTGCTGAGGCTGGCGCGAATGTTGCTATCTGGTATAACAGCAATAAGAAGGCTCTTGCTGAGGCCGCCAACATCGAGAAGAAGTTTGGTGTGAAGTGTAAGTAAACCTGTACGTTTGCCGCACCAGGTTGCAACCTCGACTAAGCTATTGCGACCAGGCAAGGCTTACCAGGTCAATGTGGCGACCTACGAGTCGGTGCAAGCCGCCGTCGACGAGATCGTCAAGGAGTTTAACGGTAGACTCGACATTTTTGTCGCGAACTCCGGCATAGCCTGGGAGGAGGGTCCGTTCCTCGACGGCTCCCTCACGACCATGGAAAAGGTGATGAAGGTGAACGTCGACGGCACCTTCTACTGCGCGAAGGCGGCCGCGCTCCACTGGAGGCGGCAGAAGAAAGAAGGGACTACGGTCGACGGGCAGAAGCTGGAGAACTACCTGTCCGGGAGCTTCATCAGCACGGCGAGCATGAGCGGGCACATATGCAACATCCCGCAGATGCAGACGGTGTACAATACGTCCAAGGCCGCGGTCATCCATGCCTGTTAGTCCCTGAATCCCTCACATATTGATTGGTTAGTTATGAGGGTCTTGTCTATTGACCCGGTCCAGGCAAGTGTTTCGCGGTGGAATGGGTCGGCTTTGCCCGTGCCAACTCGATTTCTCCCGGCTACGTCAAGACCGAGATTACGGACTTTGTCCCCAAGGAGACTCAGGAGATATGGAAAGATAGGATCCCGATGGGGTAAGTCTATGGCTTACGATAAAATGTGCCCCGCTACTGTGCTTCGCTAACAGGAGCGATAGACGTCCAGCTGAGCCAGAGGAGCTCAAGGGAGCCTACCTCTATCTGGCCTCGGATGCGGCATCATATACGACCGGCATCGACCTCCTCGTAGATGGAGGTTACTGCGCGCCATAAAACTCCTTTCATCATTCATATAAGCGTTGGTTTGGAAGGTGGGAAGCGCCGATTGCTTTCGCTGTGCTTTTGTTACTTGCCTGTGGCAGAGGGTCTCGCAGGTTTCGACTAAAAGCTTACGATATGGGATTCGGATACGAGATGCGCCTCTAGCGTTAGATTTCGCTCCAAGTTCCAACATTGGTTAGACTCGAGAGCATATGTACATATAACTAACCAGCGGCTGCTAGCATCCGGGCTACCTATAACTTGTAGGTATATATCATTCAATGCAACGCTGCACCAGCGTCTGTCCCCGTTTGTTGCCCAATTGACTTTCATGAATCAAACTGTCAAAAGAGGGCCGATAAAAGGTAGCTTACGAGCCTGACAGCACGGCGAACTTACGGTCACGTGAGTGAGCTTAAGCATCTATGTGTTCAGCGGCGTTGATGGTGTCATTACACAGGATGGCGGTGATGTCACTTGAGATAGGAGCCCGGTTTTGTTTCTGTCCATTACAGTTCGAATCAACTTCTGTATGAAGAAATGTATTCGTGTATCCGGATGAGATAATTGCCTCACCTCATAAACGTTCTCCTTATCTCCTCAGGCTTGCGGCATTAACCAACCGAGGTAGGTACAGCAGACATAACACCTCGGACTAGGTACGCATGTGCTTCGTACTTCTTACGGCGTAGGCGTAACCCACATGAGCCAACAAAGAAGCTGTGCAGACTGGTTTGCTTCGTACGAGACTACCGGTATGATTGCGTTGTACGGCACCAAGTCAGTGAAAGGTAACGAGGGAAGTTTTTCTTGGCGACTCTGCGGAACGGTGTCCGTTTAGGTGCAGTGGTACGTATATCACCTAGCCTATTGATACTTCCACCGACACTTGAATAGGGGTAGGTTTACTCGCCTTAGGTAAGCTACCACCCCATGCAAATTCATCTCTTAATAATGTATAAATTCCACGTGCCTGCCAGTCACCGGCATCACTTTAAGTCCTATAGGTAGCGTTAGTGGATAACTATAGCTGACCGTAGCTCTAGTTATACATACCCACACATATATACCTAGGTAAAGTCGGAGGCAGCACTAGAAATTCCCGACAGTTTGAAGTCTAGGACTCTCGATTCGCCGCCACAGTCGCCGCCTTCTTGGTTGCCCAACCTGAATTAATTCATTTGTTTAGTTAGGTACAGACAGTCTTTCAACTCAGCCCTGTCGCTTTTCAACGGCGACCATCCTTTCGCATCTGCATCTCGTGCCTTCACCTACCCGGCGAATATTTTGCAGCCCCCCGACCTTGATAAATACGTCCATCTGTACGTCAAAGGCTGCTTGGTGCAGGATCTTTATTACGTTCAGTTTTAAAGTCTGAGGCGCATCGCCCACAATGGACGCCGAAGAAGAGCAGGTGCCACAGCCCCCCTCTGTATCTGACACCGCCAGCGGCCCTGGCATGTTCCAAGTCGACAATGCCATTCGTGCGATCAGGGATAAGAAGCCTCTTCCAGAGATTGACTTCAGCATCCACACTATGGAAGATGGCACCCAGGTGAACACTACGGAACGTGTCTGTAAAGGTATGTATATCCAGTCGTCCATCCGTCCACCATCACAACGCTTTACCCCGCTATCGTCGCAGATCTTTTCTTCGGGGCGTTGTGTCTCTGCGCCAATATCCATGGTGATAAGTCGACTGAATCCACCAATTTGCAGATGTTCAGGCTCCTGCTATGTTCAAACCGACCGACGAGCAGTTCTTCGAGGACGAAGCTCAATCAAAGCCCAATATCGCTTTCCTTAAGCAACACTTCTACCGCGAGGGTCGATTAACCGAGGAGCAGGCTTTATGGATTATCAAGAAGGGAACCGAGCTCCTGCAAGCCGAACCGAACCTCCTCGAGATGGATGCACCTATCACAGTATGCGGTGATGTTCATGGCCAATACTATGACCTGATGAAGCTGTTCGAGGTCGGAGGCGATCCTGCCGAGACGAGGTATCTCTTCCTAGGTGACTATGTTGATCGAGGATACTTCAGTATTGAATGCGTTCTCTATCTATGGTCCCTAAAGATACACTATCCCAAGACGCTCTGGCTATTACGGGGCAATCACGAGTGCCGCCACTTGACAGACTACTTCACCTTCAAGCTTGAGTGCAAGCACAAGTATTCCGAGGCGGTTTACGACGCTTGCATGGAGTCTTTCTGTTCTCTTCCCCTTGCTGCTGTTATGAACAAGCAGTTCCTCTGCATCCATGGAGGTTTGAGCCCGGAACTGCATACCCTGGACGATCTAAGAAATGTGAGTGCGAGCCTTTTGAAAGTCTCTTCGCAGCCCTCGAGGCATTGATCTGAGTCTAACTCGCAACAATAGATCGATCGCTTCCGAGAGCCGCCTACGCAGGGCCTCATGTGTGACATCCTCTGGGCTGATCCCCTCGAAGATTTCGGTCAGGAGAAGACGAACGAATTCTTCATGCACAACCACGTGCGCGGGTGCTCCTATTTCTTCTCGTACCCTGCTGCCTGTAACTTTTTAGAGAAGAACAACCTCCTCTCGATTATCAGAGCACACGAGGCACAGGATGCTGGCTACCGGATGTATCGCAAGACTAGGACGACTGGATTCCCGAGTGTCATGACCATCTTCTCCGCGCCCAACTACCTCGACGTCTACAACAACAAGGCCGCCGTGCTGAAGTACGAGAACAACGTTATGAACATCCGCCAATTCAACTGCACTCCGCATCCCTACTGGCTCCCCAACTTTATGGACGTCTTCACATGGTCATTGCCTTTCGTAGGAGAGAAGATCACTGACATGTTGATTGCCATCCTAAGCACATGTTCCGAGGAGGAGCTGAAGGACGAGACGCCGGTGACTGCGTCTCCAGGTCCCAGCTCCCCTCCACTCACAGGCTCATTCCAAAATCCCGAGTCGTTAGAGTACAGACGACGTGCGCTCAAAAACAAGATCCTGGCTATCGGACGCATGTCTCGCGTGTTCCAAGTACTCCGTGAGGAATCCGAGAAGGTTACGGAACTCAAGACAGTATCTGGTGGGCGCTTACCGGCAGGGACACTCATGCTTGGAGCTGAGGGTATCAAAAATGCTATCAGCACTTTCGAAGACGCTCGGAAGATTGACCTGCAGAACGAGAGGTTGCCACCAACCCATGAGGAGGTTGTGAGGCATCAGGAAGAGGAGCGTCAGCAAGCATTTAAGCGTGCCTCGGTGGAAGCGGATAATGATAAGAAACTCCAGACCCTATCCAGACGCCTGAGCACGTAGGTCTCCCACCCTATCCCTCCATGCTTCCCGTACTAATCCTTCTTTAGTGATCGCAAGCGATGATGGAACATGACTGCATGGTAACTTGAGTGCTTCAGGGTCGTATGGCTGTCGCACAGACTCATCACTTCATGCCCTCTGCAGGTACGAAGCCGTGTCAGTCTGCTCTCCGAATATCCCGTATAGGAGACTTCCGCAATTCCTAAGTGTGGTACGGATATGCCTGGGCGCAAATAGCTCTGATGAAAGTACGTCGACAGGCGAGGGTTTCACATTTTATGCACGAGAGGTTAGAGTGGAGTTCAGAAGGCTCGCCGACGAACATGACGACATGGTTGACACGAAAATGAAAACTCCGAGAATATAAAAATCGAAGTATAGATGAACGAGAGGACGTGGAGCGTCTCTAGTCCTCTCTTATGACCTATTTCGAAATCCGGACTGTCCCAAAGTCCTTGCACGTAATTCCGTGAAATTGTTGACGCGCCTTGGATACTACTACACTGAGCGTACTCGTTGCTACGATTTCTATACTGCCGGCGGGTGCCTATTGATCTTCGGCGCTGCGGGGATGTTATTTCAGCGACGGATGGCTGGGACAAGTGCGTCATTATATCGAGATGAACAAAACTCAGAAGACATTTTCGAGCGGGGTGTTTTTGAGCCATTGCACATTCCCTCGGAGCATCACGCCACATAGAAGTCGGAAGATATTTCGGGTTTCCCATGTCCTTCCCGCCTGAGGACGTATCTTGCCACTTAGGAATACTACCTGTACATGTGTTAGAGATCGCGGTTCATCCCGTGGTAGGTTCTTCATCCCGTTATACTACTACCCGCTGGCTAATCTGTCCTTGAACCACAACCACAACTCCCTCCTCTCCCTTCCCTTCCTCTCCGTCCTCCCCAGATAGTCAACCCTTCCGACTACTTAAGAACCGGCTACATGATGGCAATGATGTTCGGCGGACTAGATAGATAGGATCGATCAGATCAAGACCGGACAAAAAGAGACAGAAAAAGAGCGGAGGCGACGACAAATGGATAAAATAGTTGGGGGGCGGGAGAGGGTTCAAGAAAAGGGGGGAAGCAGTCAAACTTACCTGGCGACGCCGCCGGGCACGTTGCACGGCTCGCTGGCGACGAAGAAGCTCCAGCGCCCGCGCCGCCGGCACGCGGCGGCCAGCGCCTCGAGGTCGAACAGCTCGCCGATCGGGCACCCCCACCCCGCCAGCAGCACCTCGTGCATGTACCACCCGGCCGGGCTCGGCCACCGTTCGAACGAAGGCTGGTCGCCCGCTACGGCCGAGAAGTTGGTCCAGATCCACTTCAGGACTGTGTAGGTAGGGGAAGTCGATTAGTTAGTTACTTTGCTAGCTTTGGCTGACTAACTTGGGCAAGCGTGCGCGTATGGATGTCTGTTTAAGGCAGGGGTCATGGATCATCC